>JAMKCH010034629.1:0-15462 GCA_023653785.1 Ophioderma brevispina | reverse complement strand
ATGGCCCTGTATGGATACATTGATCTGGACTGCGATAACGAGTCGTCGCTTTAAAGCAATCATCCACTTGGTTGAAGAGACTATGCAAGAACAAGTTTTAGTAGGTCCTACAGGCGTGTCCGCGTCTATATCGGATCCGTCCGCGTTGACAATTTTAGCTGAAGCTCTGACTGTCAAGAGTCATTCTTATAGGTTCTATGTAGTCGTCTCCGGCGGTTATACAAAATTCAAGGCGCCTGATCCGTGATAGTTGAAACGGGGGTGGATGGTCCACCCATTTTACCATGCGATAATACTTGTCCTGGGTAGTGGAACTGAAAAAGCTAGCTGGCTCATCGTGCACTCGCACTACTGCTTATGGACGAGCGACATGATTAAGAGTGGTGCGGCCTAACTAAATTATGTCCGGGTCCCCCACCACCTGCTTCTCCTTCGCGTTTTGGATGGCTCGATCTTGGTGTTTTCCTTTTTAATATAATACGGTTCGTATTTCCGTTTGCCGGCTTGCGGGCCTGCTAAGATTTCCTCTTTCCCGTTTCCTCAATCCCCTTTTTATAAATAAATACCTCCTCCGTTTTGCTCATTTTCACATTCAGCCGTGATTTGGCTTCGGTTACAGCCCGCCTTCCTAGACTTTTTCCAGCTTCTTTCAAACGGGTCTTGGCGGAGGTTTTTATATTTTTAACCGCTGAGGGCGTCGTCCAGATAATCGCTACCCCGTATGCAAAATAAATTTGTCTCCAATCGTGGCCTGCCCCTTGGCTTGAGTGAATATTGAAGGGCTCTTTTAAAGTCGCCTACAATGTTCCCCAGACCGTTCCCCGTCTGCATCCGACCTCCGTGATACACGGGAAGTCCGGATCCGCGCCTGTTTCAATAATAATAATCATCGTAAGGCTTGTGTGAAGCCGATGTTACACAACGCCATTTTGATTACAGTATAGGAGCTCTCCTTCGGAAATGTAACTTCACTAGAGTACCCCCTCGAAATAAACTTTTCGGGCCATACTCGCAGTTTTATAATTTATCTCAATCGTCCTCCACGTGAGTACTTCTGATAGGGCCGGTCTCGGAAATGAATAATCTTTATAGCTACCTCAACCTACTTAACGGTGAGTACTTTCTACTATATACGAAGAAGCGGCACGTTATCATGTCCTCTAACGAGGGTTCCACGCAATCCGATTAGACGAAAAGCGTGCATGTATCCTGTTACGTCCACTGGCGGTTACTAACCATCGAGGTTCGTATAGCGGATCCCACGTGTTCGGTAAAGCCTACCTATGCGGAATGCGGGTCAACAGTAAGGATGCATTATCTGTACTCTGTACGCTACATTTTCTAGAAAAGTCTAAAATGCTCAACTTGATTCGTTGTAATAATCTTTACTTGTGTCTCTCTTTAAATGAACAAGTAAAGGTATTATACACAATTATATAAAGAGGATAAGAAGTTTAATTCAGCATTGTATGCATTCAATGATGATTCCGGAGTTACGAAATTGACGGCAGTATGCAAGAATGGTGTGAAGGAAAACTTACAATCGACGAATGTAAAACTGCACTAGCAGAAATGCACACAATAAAATTCCTTGTCAATGGATGGATAACATTAGAATTTTACAAAAGGATTTTGGCCACAGATAAATAAACTATCGTCAACCTCATGAATGAGGGTTTTAGAACGAAGAAATGGCTTAAAGCAGAGTCACAAAAAGGAATTTATAACATTACTTCATAAAGGAAAAGACTTACCTAACAAATTGGAGACAGATTACATTAGGGGTTAATGTTGAATTATAAAATAGCAACCAAAGCTTTATCTAAGCGGGTTCAAAAAGTTATCTCTTTTTCAATAATCATCCTGACCAGGTCTGGTTATATCAAGTGGCGGTACATTGGTGAAAACGCTAGATGGGATCGAAGACATCTAAGATATACCGAAAATAGAAATATTCCTGCCGCTATGTTATTCTTAGATTTTAGCAAGCCTTTGAGTATTACCGATGTTATTTAATTACGTTTTTGAAAAACATAATTTGGGTAGCGATTTCATTAAATGGGCTAAACAATTTACACTGATACTTCATCTGCTTTATACAAAATGGCAATAATTTCTCATCTTCCAATTAGAAAAGGGATTCCCGGCAAGGCTGTCCCTTTTTCTGCTTCTGTTTATAATTGCAATCGAACCTTGGCTTGTACAATTAGGCAATCTAAATAATAAGGTCTAAAACTTCGCATTAGAAGGTTAGTCAGAGAGCTCGAATATCACATTGTAGCATATGACATCCCTTTTTGTTATTGATGAAAAGATATTGAGCCCGTTATAGACTTGTTAAATGCATTTCGTTATTGTCAGGCTTAAAACTAAATCAAACAAAACAAGGCCAACATGGATTGTTTCCAATACATCTAGTCAAAAAAATCCATACAACTTGAAATGGAAATTAATATTCGGAAAATACCGTCAAGTCTTTGGGCGTGAACTTTTGTAGTTCCAATCTGCCAGTAACCTGGAACAAATTGGACATCAAGAATTAATAAAATAACAAATACTATAAAATTGTGGAAACAAAGAGACTTACAAATAGGTAGAATATTAATTGGAAAGTGCTTGTTGTCCCTCCCTCAAATATCATTTATTGCCAGCATAATAGACATTCCGCATGATGTTAGAAAAGACCGGAATTCACATTCTTTACATTTGTATGGAATCGTAGTGAAAAGGTTAAGAGAAATACTAGTATTGCAGAGTATTAGAAAAGGAGGCTGAACATGGTTCATCTACCTCGTTATCAATCTTAAAAGGTGTCATGGATATAAACGTCTAACCCTCCTTTTAGAAGCACCATGGAAAAATATTCCATTGTTTTATTTCAATTAAACAATTTAAACTTTGACAATTACAATGTCATAGCAGCTATGACCGCCTATGAGTGTGCCTTAAAACAATTGGATAAAATGTCTTTATTTTATCATACTTTTGATTAAAGATATGGCTTTCAACAAAATCTGTGAAGAGCAAAGTTTGATATCGACATACTAGTAAAGGAATTATATGGATACCATGTATATCACTCAGGGGTAAAGACCTTTATTTTAAAGAATGTATCAAAGCAGTTCATAAATATTTCAGTTTGTTACGACAAACGTACCATTATCGTGGATAATTAAGTCCTAGAATTAAAAGACGGGTTAGTTTCATAATAGAATATTGTATCTTCAATCGTCATACCAAGGACCTGCGATAAAGAAAAAAGACAACACTAGTGGTGAATCATCAATTGGTTTATATGTCAGTTCGACCTACTTTCCATTTGAGAAATGTACAGCGAAACTCATTCGCATGTTTATGTTCAAAACTAATTGTTAGACCAATTAGTGAACACTTTTGGGAAAAAAGTTTCCAATCATAATTTTGAATGGAATGAAATATGAACTAATATGGGTGTATCTATTAAAGAACCAAAATTAATTAAAACGTTAAATTGGAAAATAGTCCAGCATATTATCCTACAAATATTTTGTTATATAAGTTTGTAAAAGCAAATTCAGAACTGTGTGAGACATGCAAAGACAAAAGATCACATAGATCACTTTTTCTTTAACTTTTAACAAGTGCAGTTAATATGGAAAGAGTTAACAACAATTGTTAATAAAATATGAGGTTCCAAATTAAATAACAATATTCATGTTCTAGTTGCTTATTCTAAGGAACTCAAAACAACAATTTGATAAATAAGTTATAGCAATTGCAAAAATGTGTGTGAGTAAATACAAGTATGGAAACACCGCTAATGCATAAGTTTTGTTTAAACATGAACTTAAACTAACGGAATAGATATATATCTTGTCTTATTTTACAAGGTGTTTCGTTTTTAAACATTTGGAAGAATTTTATATTCATTAACTCTAGAAATCTATTGGTACATGTGTAGGGAAAAAAAGATAAGACATTTTTTCATGTACGATATAAGATTTACACTTTGTGTTTCAATTGGAATTTTGATACGATAAGAGATAGTAGATGAAAGATAACGTGTGACTTGGTAGAAATAACATGTTTATAATGTCATGAACTGAGAAAGAGGTGAACTAAGTAAACAATGTGACCGATATTATATAATGACACATGACATGATAATGTAATATGTTTAGGGGACAATGATGATGGAGTAACACGGTGTTTTGTAGGCATGTATATCATAACAATGTCCATGTTATGTGAAATGAGGTTATAGAATTGTAATTTAAATTAGAAATACAGGCGCAAGCCGACTGAAAAGAGGAGAGAGAAAAAAAAAAAAAAAAAAAAACATTGATTTCGTCTTGGCAGTTCCGTTATCATACCGTGATCTCGCCCAGCAAGTTCGTCCCGTCTTGTAATACAGTTACGGACGTGCACTGGTTCTTAAGGCGGTCTTTGGGGCCCCTTCGCAGATGCATACGCCGTTCTTCCCATCCCTACATTGTGATTGAATGGGTATATTGTTATGCCCGATAAAGCTACTTCCCATTCGCCTTTCATTCAAGATAAGAGGTTTTAGCTAATTTTACTTTAAAACAACTAGGCTCATTATCAGGGTATACATCCAGAGAGCTATCGCAATGTAAAGTCACGTAAAAATGTTGACTGTCCATGGTGGGCTATCAAGTCGAAATGAATTTTCTACAAATGTTAGGAGTTCATTTATGAGGACGGACGGAGCTTGTAAGCATGTCCACCAGCTATTCTGTACTACGAGATATTGAGTCTTACCGGCTCTTTTTCGTTCTTCGCCTTAAAACTTTTTCTATACGGTAGAGGGAGTCTCCCCTTTGAAACTTTTTGCAAAACTGCCTCGGAAAAGGTACCTCTGATTCGCTCGCCACTGTCGTCTTTCAAGGTATACACCGGGGGGGTCTCTAGAGTTGACGTTGAGTTATAGTAAAGATTTCTTCTGAATAATTTGGAAGGTAGCTCTTATCAAAAGCAGCTTGGTTTGGGACCACCTCACTGATCGCCTCTTTGAATTTAAAGCGAAAGTTACTTCGATTACTTCACGTACAAAGGAGTCAGCCACACCTGACGCTAGTTTCCCTTCGTTACTTCTGACGGAGTCGGCTTATATTTGCGATGATAAGCATCGTAACGACTTAGAGAAGTTTACCCACCATGTCTATATATTTAAGGGTATTCTTGTACGCGAAATATATGTACCATGCGGGCTTCAAGTACGGTTAAACCTTTCCACCACGCTGCTTTTACTTAATTGGACGTGTTGTAAAAATGAATTACCTTCCGATTCCAGGAAATTGTCTGAAAGGTATATTAGTAAATTCGGTACCCTGGTCAGTTTGTATTTTTTCAGTTTTCTACCGTCTTTGAGAATTTTTTGGAAAGCGCGAATTAAAGATTGACCCGTCTTATCCATGGCCCAAGCGTATTTGGAAAAAGAAAGTCTATACACGTCAAAAGATATTTATATACTTTATTGTAACGGGACATTAAAATCGCATGTCGCCAGAAATCCCCCCCCCATTGCCATAGTGTCTATGGACGGACGTACACTCTATTTCTTCTATAAAGTTTCGGCGGCTTGACGGTGGAGAGTGTAAGTATCCTGCCCTTGTAACCATTTACGGATGTAGTAAGGTTTATATCTCTACGCCCGTCTCGTTTGGCAGCTCTGTACAGCGATATATACCTCCAAATCCCGCTGGATGGGAGGGAGATCGTAATAAATACTCTTTAAGTACTCTTCGCTCACGACATGTGTTGTTGCAATTGGCTGCATAAAGACTGGCGTAAAGATTAAAACCTTTAACATTTTATTCTATATAAAACTATACAGTAACAAACAGATACGATAAAAATAACAACAACAAGGAGCGTTCTTAATTATCCAAAGGTTGTTCATTTTATTTTTCTCTCTCTTTATTAAGGTCATTGTAAAACACTTCGTTAAAGTCCAGATAGCAACTGCGGGCAAATAACAATCGCCAAGACACACGTCATAAAGGAAGGTTTATCGTTCGAAGATGTTTTACAACATTCTTTCAAAGCAGCAATATTTGAGTCTCGTGCCTGCCCAACTCAAGGCAGGATTCCACCATTAAATCACGCATATCTTTATCCTCCATCATATTGTACAAATCGGCTACAAAATTCAAAAAACACACAGGTACGATTTACCCTTTCTAGGGGCGATTGAGTGTATCTGTAAGTGTGTACTAGCACATCATGGATTAAAGGTTGACGGCATATTTCCTCTGGGTCTATCCCGTTCACGAGGGGCTAGTATTCCTCGTCTTCATCGTGCTTTCAGCTACCATTTTGGCATACTCCATTTGGCTGAAAAATCGGATACAGTCTTTTGGGGTTGAATCAACCCCGCAGAATTGCGTTTAAAATCAGACGGCTTTCCATTTTTCCTGAAAGTTTTTACAAGTTCAAAATCTCCTCTCTTGCCAAAGTTCAAACGAGTCTGGAATCGGTGCTTAGACAGTAGATCAAGCTTCAACGCTGGAAAAATCGGTTGTCCTTCCAAATATTTAACCGCTCCAAGTACAGTGTAAAATGTCAAGGTAGGGTTGAAAGAACTAATTCCCACATCGGCGTAGTGCTAGCGGGTACTGACAATTTATCGGATCTTGGCTCGATCTAGAGAGTCGGCGGTGACTGTACAGTAAGCGATAAAATCGTCCGTCGTAGGGTCGGGTCGGGCGCTATGCACGAGTGCTGAAATCTGGGATGGGTGGTCCCACTTGCAGCCCTGGCAAATGAAAATATCAATTGGTGGACTTTTCCACACAAGACAGAAGCTAATACAAAATGGGTAGAGACTCAGTTTTTGGATTTCTCGCTGTTTAAAATCATCATCTACTTTCATCTTACAATGATACTATTAACAACGAATGTTTTTATAGAATTTGAAAAGACTTTTAACATGAAAGTAAAAGTAGAACGGATACCATCATTTTTATTTTGTAACAGTGTCTCGAAAGTGCATTGGTTAAAACTATTACGAGACGTTACTTCGATGTTAATAGGGCTAGGATTTGGAGGTCATCGGCGCGTCCAGACTCGCCCGCTATGACTCAGGTACGGAGGGTGTAACGAGAGGAGCGAGGTCACGGCGGGGTGGGGGGACTTGTTGGGACAGGTTGCGATATTTAGGGCTATATGGGCACCTAAGTTTCACAGGATTTTTTGTCATTTTCGCATTTCTTATTTTCTCCTTTGCTAATCTAGTTTTGTTAATGCTTTTTTCCCTATTTTTATATCGCGAAATCGCTCGCTTCCGCTCGTACACGCCTTACGACTGACGGCGAATGCTTAACAACTCCGCTCGCTCGCGCTCGCTCCGGTCGCGCTTCCGCGCTCCGAGCAAGGCGTCGCTTACGCTAAAGCAGAGTTTTCGCTTCGCTCGTCACCCGCTCGCTTCGGTCGCGCTGCGCGCTCCAGTCGCGCTACGCGCTCCGTTCCAATCATCTCTAAAATCCTCACGGATTTTTTTCCAAAAGACCCTCGCCCTTTACAGCCGGAGATATTTTCTACGAGCATTATTAATCTTACCAAGTTTAATTTCCCTGTTTTTCTCAAATACCTCGTATGCCTTAACACAATATGTTCTAACGCGACCAAATGTTATAACCAAGTTTAAATTTTCCTCAAATCTTATACGCACATTCGCGATTTGGCATACCCTATACGCGACCTCGGACGAAGAATACCCGCGGCACTTTTCCATACCACGTTTCAGATCGTCGACCTTTCTCGATCACCCGACACCCGACCTTTCTCAATCGCCCTCAAATTTGGGGGGCGGTTGAGAAAGAAAACCTTTCTATAGAGCCCCTACAATTCATTTAACACGTCTTTCTATAGAGCCCCTTAAAATACTATAACAATAGTATATATAAAAAAGGTATGTAACAAATGTGTGAATTTTCGTTAACGAGCGATAGGAAAAATGAAACATGGATAGTTAAGTAAATTTTATCTGAGTAAACCCGTCAAATCAAAACAAAAATTTTCTAAAGTATTAACATCAAACGGATCCAAAAGGGCTTGCATGCTACAGTTTCCCACCATTCGAGGCAAACAAAAATGATCTAAACATATGAATTATACATTAGTGGGTGTAAAACAAATTTCCACACATGAACATTTCCCAACAGCTGTTTTGACACATTAAAAAAACAATGAGCTCTGAATACACCTATCGAATATCTATAACTTCTCTCATTGAGAAAATCAAAAAATAACAATCACACATTTCACACATTTAACACTGAGATATTAACGTATTACGGTTAACATGTGAATGCCAAGGGTCATAATATTACTTCAAGCACAAACAAAAGAATAATGAACTGAATGATGCACATATGAACTCTTAAATTATTAATATGCACAATTTTTATTTTGTTGATCCAAATGATTGTTCAAGAATTTAAAAATGTCCAAAATATAGAATGTTGATAATAAATTATACTCAAATTCACTCCAAGAACGCCTTATACTTAAAATAGGGTTCTCATCTCATTGATTATAGTTAATCGCACTTTTTTTTTTGACGTGATCACTCTGATAGGGTGAATTCAGCAGAAGCGTTGCCGTTTGAAGATAATACCTTTTCACAACGAAGATTTTCACCGTGTGAATGCAATAGGGCCTATCACAACGGCCATAAAATATTTTTTCTTTCAGCAAATTTAGTGAAACAACGGGTATGAATCTCCACGACTGCTTCCCCAGCTCATTCAAAAAAATTTCCCTATGAAATAAGATTTTACTTCGGAAAATAGTAATGAAGTTGTTTTCAGGGACTAAAAAAGATGTTTACTGGGGTGGCCGTAATAAAGCGCACACGGCGCCACTAAGTGGGAGTGGGTACAGGAAAGGAATAGAGTTTCCCTCCTCGCAATATTCGGTTTTCAAAGACAACATTTTCTAAAATAAAAAGTGATATTCCCATATGCAAATGGAAAATAAACAAAATAATGCTTTTGTTCGAGTTAGTTTTGAATGGCGCAAAAATATCTTAATTCCCCGCCTACAATTTACCGGAATGGTAATTTTTAGATCCCATTGTGGGACCTAATATTTTGTCGACCCCTTCCTATATTTTCCAAACCCAAAGAGGAGTATTATGAACACACATTAAAGCTCTTTGGGCTTTTTTATCGGCAGAAGAAAACACATTATAAAATATATCTAAATCCTGGTAATTAATATCTTGTGAGTCGAGGCTACATTAGAACCTTAAACAGACAAAATTCAGAACATAAATCCTGGTAATAACATCTTGTGAGTCGAGCGACATTTAGAACTTAAAACGCCAAAATTAATACTATACTCCTGGTGAAACATCTTGTGAGTCGAGCTCACATTTAGAAATTCACAAGCCAAAATTCATGAATATAAATCCTGTAATAACATCTGTGAGTCGAGCTTACATTTAGAACTTCACAGCCAAAATTCATAACTATAAATCCTGGTAATAATATCTTGTGAGTCGGAACTACATTTAGATGGCAGCAAAATTCATAACTAAATTTTTTTTCCCTGGTAATTATATTTGTGAGTCGATACTACATTTAGATGGCAGCAAAATTCATAATTAGATGATGTGACATTTGTTTCTGTTTATGGCGCCCCCTGGTGGGGTAAGAGAGAAACTGCAGGCAAAAGCACCAGATATTTTGCATGGGGAAATTCTGTTTTTTGCTGTAATTTGTTTCGAATTAATAATAAGAACTTCTTATTCAAGCATAATTAAGTAATGCTCCGCTGCATTTGGGACCAATATCTCAGGAAAGATTCTGAAAGTAATTTTATAACCAGATTTTATTGGTCTGTACATGAAAATACTGCATATTTTGCCCTGCAGAGAACACAACCAGAGGGCGCCTGAATGTCAAACAAGTGACGTCATAGGTCACATCATCTATAAATTCCTGGTAATAAGATCGTGATGAGTCGAACGCTACATTTACGAACTTCACAGCCAGTTACCTCATATCTACAAACAGGGCTATATTACATCACTTTATAACACTGTCCAAGATTAAAAACCACTGATGACATCATACTGGAAACCTAATTTTTTTTTTTTGCATCATACTTCACATCTATTTACCTGGAAAACATCCAAACTATTTATAGCATGATTTCACAAAGGGTTTTTAATGCATGAAAACACATTGAATTTTCTAATGTATTGTGGAATTCCATTTTGAACTTTCACGTTGTAACAATTTAGGCAATTCCCCTTTACAGATGTTCCATACAGAACTATCCTAATATTTTCATCACAAAAAAGTAGTATCTAAATTAAGCATAGCCTAATCTATATCGAGCCATACTTCATGACCAATGTGGTTTTCACTCCCGTTTAGTGCCCAATGGGGTCCGTGGAACTCCCTACGAAACCACTTAACTTAAAGTTTTTGCACGATATGCTTTTCAAAACAACGCAAAAAAGGCAAAAAAACGACCCGGCAAATGCCTAATGAGCTTTCCACTCACACTATGGAAATTATATGTCAATGTCTGCTCTAGAGGACCTATATTACATTATATTTAACACAAAATGGCAAACAATTACAAGAAATACGACGATTCTTTTTTTATCGTCAACCGATCAAGAGCAAATTGAGAGAAATTTGTATCCTCAAAAAAACATTTGTCACTTTAAAGGGGCATTTCGTGATCCACAGCCCACCCCCCCCGATTTATCTCAAAGAAATTGAGATTTTTATATCATCTGAATAGTTAATCCAATAATATGCAGATTAGAAAATTAGTATCTTCTGGCCGGAAACGGACAGAAATTATTACAACATGACCTATGGGGCAGTGCGGTACAACTAATTCGCTCATAACATCAAAACGAACGCAACATCAGAATCAACTGAAAATCAACTGGTGAATCATAAACATAAACATGATAAATATGCTAGTATCACGAAATGCACCTTTAAATTAGATTAAAACATTTTATGCACATAGTGGGGCTCATTTATTGCACGGGGAGAATGAATATTCTAAGGAAATTGAGAATAGCAAAAAGCACTTGTGTTGGTAAGAACACCAGATTAAAGGGATTAGCAGCGATTTGCTAATCCGAAACATTGAAAAAATCATCAAAATTCATATTTTTATATTTTTGTTACTGGCATGGATATGCGAACATAACCTGCAAGTGGTTGGCTTGAAATCCGTGTATTAAAGACAAGGCAGTACTTTTTATCCGATTCTGTAATTTCTATACGTGCGTGAAATTCCGACTTGAAATTAAAAAACCTTTCCTGGTGAATATCACAGATTTTCAGCGTGATATTGTGCACCATGATGAATACAGTTAGACCTCAAACACAAACATTATTGATCTTTGTTTATTTTGTACTGGTGTAAACCACAATCAGCTGTTTAGTGCAGATTTTGAGATACTGTCGCTGTATGTCTATTTGCGGGAGACGGTATGACAAATTTCCCTCAAATACTTCATTTTTTTTTCACTATTCGGTGGTTTATTTCAACATTAAAGCAGTAATATGGAATTGTACACACTTATCCCTGATTTATAAGTTTCAAAAATGCATTTCCACATTTGTTCGATTCTCTCGCATTATCGCTGCTAATCTGTATTGGCTATTACTTGCCTTCGACAAGTGCAAGCCGTCAGCAGTACAATTTATGTCGTCATGTGAGTGCAACAAAGTCGTATCTGCATATTTGTCATTTGCAGGAAACGCTGTTCTGTGTTCAAATTCCTTTTGTTTTCAAATGTTTTTATTGTCTTCTTTTTTTCATAAAAAGAATTTCAACTTTGATTTTTGAGACTCCCATCATAGCCTAAACCAAACCATACGACAACCCCTTATCTCACACCCAGATGATACCATTTTATGTCCAAATTATTTAAAATTAATGCAAACCACAATAAAATTTTAATGTGATGCGGTTTCATGTATATTAGAATATACGTTTTGGGTCATATATTTCTGCCTATACCGCTGTTTCTTTTATATTGAATCATATCCTTGAAATATTACGTTTGTGGTCAATATAGTATCCTATAAAGCGAGTAGCGCAGCGGGTCTTCCCTCGCTTTACACCACTGAGGTCCCAGGTTCGATCCCCGGCTCGGGCGTGAGGCTTTACGTGTAATTGGTTTCCAGTCCAAGCTCGCTCTCGCAGGTTTTCTCCGGGTACTCCGGTTTCCTCCTGCTTCTAAAACTGGACTTCCTTCCCCTTCATTGTCCTAGTTTAATGTATGTGGTTTCGGTCGTTGTGTGAATGTTGCAATTGGCGCTGTATTAGCTGCTGCCTCTAAGTTGCATTGTTTCTGTAAAGCGCTGTGTTCTTTGTAGAGCGCTATATTAAATGCTTAATATTATTATTATAAATAGCATATAATGACCTTCAGTGCTTTTAACTATTCTCAATAACGTGTTGTACCAAACTTTATTTTTATTTTATATATTTAGTCGTCAATCGCATATAATGACCACACAAGATGCGAGGGTTTTCTGACGTGAGCGCAGGTTACTTGCCTCGCGTATTAGCTCTGGAGATAGAACACATTTGTAACACATCTCAAGTACAAAAGGTTTGAGTGATTAAATATGTAGACAGCCTGACAGAAATCCCTGAAACACGATTCTTAAGTGCAGCAAATGGTGCCTTAAGAGAGGGGGCCAATACAAAGATTGTACAGGGGTCAAATTTTTAAATTGATCCAATCGTGTTAAAAAGTATACCATGTTATGCGTTTAACCAAAAGGATTCAGAAAAGGTATAGTTTGTAATATGTACAGCCTAAAGTTTAAGAGTTATAGGCTAAAAACAGCAAAAATCAATAAAAAGGGTCAATTTCAGTTGTACAGGGGTCAAATATTAAAGTTACTCCGATTTGGATAAAAAATTGTGCAAATTATTGGTGGAGCTCATAGGATTAAAATAAGGAATAGTTTTGAGTGTCTCAAATGCTTGCTTAAGAAAGTAGGGGGAAACAAGGTCAAGCCCCATTGAATGCAATGGACGTTGACCTTCTGTGCCCCCTACATCGGAAACTAAGTATTTAAGACAGTTAAAACTATCCCTTATTTTAATCCTTTTCTGAATCCTTATGGTAAGTCACATAACGTGGTGTGCTTTTCAACGTGATTGGATCAATTTAAAGATTTGACCCCTGTACAATCTTTGTCTGGGCCCCTCTCCTTAAGGCACCATTTGCCGCACTTAAGAATTATGTTTCAGGGGTCCCTGTCAGTCTGTCTGCATATTTAATCACTCAAACCTTTTGTACTTGAGATGTGTTACAAATGTGTGCTAGCTCCCGGGTTATATGGAGTTTCTGACGAATGCAAGAGGATTTCTGAGCACCACAGACTCGGGATTTTATGGAGAGCCGTATGTAAGTCGTACGCAGTAGTTTTTGACCACCAGCCATGCTCCGGAGCAAGTTTCCTCCACTAACCTCAAAGGGGCAAGCTATTATTTTTTTGTTATCTTTTTTTGGACTTGGAAATTTGTCCATCTAACCTGAAAAAATAATGAAAAATTTATGATTTTAAAAAGACAGCAAGTAGCGAGATTCGAATCGAGACCACTGTATATCGTGATTTCAGCACCTAACCACAGACCAGCGAGGATTAGGATATTAGTGTCGCAGATTTGCAATTTAATCCTTGATTAAGACACACGTTAGTGTGTCAACCAAGTTTTTTTAAATAAAACAACTCGAAAAACAAGAAAAAACAGCAACAAAAAAAAAGATTAAAACATCCCGGATTACAAAGGCGACACCAACACTCGTGAGTAGATTACAGAACAAACTCCCTTTGGGAGTATTGTTAACAATCGCTTAACTACTCGTAATACAAAAGCATAGCATGTATTTCACCCATAAAAAGTATATGTGACACAAATCCATGTACTAAGTATGATTTGTAAGAAAACGGAACACGAGTTAGGTTAAGGACATGCTTTCCAACGGTAATTTATAACGATTATTATGTGGTAAATGTGAAGCATCAAAAAACGGTCTCACAGACCTATAGCCTTCATTACGAAAATGAATTTTGGCAAAATTAAGTACATGGTTCTATTTATCCTCATGACTATGCGTTGACTGCTAAAATGAACATTCATTGACTTCATACAAAGAAAATGATGTTTACCGATTTTTTTTTGTTCACACCCGATCCTACTGAAACTCACTTCATTAGACAAACAATTACGCGGTTTATGCTACAAGCTCTCTCCAGCGCAGAGGTCTAAGCGATGACATTATTGATTTACTTGGAATAGTTGTGTCAGTTCGAGCCCGGGCTGTGGCCCACTACTTTCGGCATATTAGTATAGTTTGCCCAAATCTTTCTTAGTAATTGTTAGTATTAAATCAGTATCATGAACCACTCAAGGTTGTCAGTCCATTTTACATTGAAATGAATGTTTCAAATAACGTTTTATGAGAGGCAGCGTAAGAAAACGGGTTTTCAACAGGCAAAGAAGTGTTGTCGCCGTCGTGCAAGGGCAGTAATTTATTTTGCCGTTCGATATCGTATTTCAATAGGTGCATCAAAGCGCCAATCGGTTCGCTCAGGTATTGTATTGGTTGCTAATGACGCATGATTATCTTGGCAGCGTTATGGCTCAGTGCTTGGTGTTTTTTCACAAGTGCATATGTCGGTTTCATCACATGCGGACGTGGGTGGTCAGTTTTTCGAAATTCGGGTCTATGAATGTACTTGTTTATTCGGCAATGATTCTCCATTTTCGTGTGCCAGTTACTGTTATATGTTTTGATTACATCGTGCTACGCATTGGGATAATAATCTAACTACCGAGTAGTTCTTTGCTTCGGAACATCGTTGTTTGGATCAGTCATCAAGAAATAGTGATGTGCAGTTTTGTCAGGTTCCAATTTCCAAATAGTCCGGGCTCTTAAAAATGAGCTAGGTATCAACTGAAAGGAAAGTTTATCCTGTGGTTTTTTCTAGATCAGAATTTTATGAGGAATAAGAATATGTGGTAAAAAAGCCGAATCACTAAATCCTGAAGCATCCTCAATATAGGGGGGTCAAAAAAATTAAGAAAAAAAATCATATATTATGGACCTACGAAAGAACAAATAAGAGATCTTGACCGTTGGTATGTGTAATGACCCTAAGAATTAGCTTTTTCAGGTATTAAGTATAATGTAAAACGTTTTTTTTTTTTTAATTTTATTATTTTGTTGTCATTTTGGAACAAGGTGGTTAAATAAGTTGTAGGGGGGGGGGGGGTCACTAAATGACCCCCCTATTAAGAATGACAGTGAAAATTGCTTAAAATATACAAAAATAGCACAATAGGAAGTAGTTATTTGTTCAATCAGAACGTTAGTCCAGGGGATCGTAGATGTCTGGTAGGTTGGTGATTGGTGGCAAAATGCAGTGCAGTATTTGGGTGGCCAAACATGGG
>JAMKCH010034628.1:0-28664 GCA_023653785.1 Ophioderma brevispina | reverse complement strand
GTTCAGGCGAGACAAAAAAGCAAGAGTATATGGCAGTTTGTGGCAATTCTTGCCATGGAAAATCAAGGTATTGACATCCCCAGGGCCGTAGCCTGGGGGGGGACCCCCAAAAATGACAAAGGTCCGCTTTATCATGTTGAAGGTCCGGTTTGCCATGGTGAATGTGAGGGTTGTGAATTGTGTTTACCAACTATTATTGGTCAATACAGTGGTTTGTACGCAGTACGCATTACTACTACAATTATACTGTTTTGTTAACGTCCGATGATGTTTCATTGGCCCGGTTCCACTTGCCCCCCCCCCCACCGGCGAGCGCAGCGAGCCGAAAAAAATTTCTCCGACAAAAAAGGTCCACTTCTGGCAAATTCGCACACCCCCCAAATAAATTCCTGGCTACGGGCCTGGACATCCCTGTCAGAATTTACAGTGTATCTAGCTTGTTTTGTGACCGTGACACAATTGAAAAGCATTCAGACTGGGATTCAGTCATTGTATTTCAGGCTTGTAGTGAGATATTGATCTGAAAAGTGAAAGGTGGATTAGCCAGAATTAGTACATGTACAGTAGCAATGATCTGTGAGCTAATGATTGCATGCTTTTCAAGTTTGATAAAATGTTGGCAGTAATGTCAGCATCCTTGGCTGAGCAGTGAAATCGTATGGACGGAATATAAGTTACTTTTCCTTTTTTTAACAAAATGCAAATATTCAAATTGTTTTCAAATTTGTGAAGTGATTTCAGTAAGGGTCCATTCCATTTTGCCTAAATATTTTTTTCATGCCCTTGTGTCCCTTTATAGACTGGTTCCATTTTCAAAAAGAAACTAGTCGAAGGCATTTTTGAGTAAAAGCAATTGATACAGTGTTTCTATATGGAAATTTTATGCTGATTCCAAATCTTCCGGTCCCCAAAGCTAATTTTTAGGGGAAGTGTGCCTAATTTGCATAAATTCAAAATGGCCGCCATTTTAACATTTTTTTGTACATAACTCAAAATATAAGGCCTGTAAAGACTTCATTCTTGTGTCTATACATATGTTTTCAGGGTCAGAGAACACAACTTGACCATCAGTTAAGGTATTATGCCATATATTGACAATTAATTTGCATAAATTTAAAACGGTGGCCCTTTTGAATTTTTATGCAAATTAACTGTCAACATGACCTAATGCTATAAGGTCATGCACCATGAGTTGGGAGCAAAGTGTGTTACATGCTTGAAACTACCAAATATTACATGTTTTCACACTTAAATGAGACAAATATGCAACTTGTATGTGGATATACAGGGTGCCACAATTGTCATATAAGGTGGAAAAGTGAAATTTTGATGTAAAAAGTACAAAATTTTGTGGCAGTCTATTTTGTTAACTTCAATTAACATCATAGCTTAAACTGTTGTATGAGTCAAAATGAATGCCACATAAATAACAAACACAATGAGATGTTATTTATCTTAATACATGGCAGGGTTACAAAGATATAAAACCAAAAAAAAAAATGCAAAAGCCCCGAATATCAAAAATCCCTAGACTTTAACGCATGCCTCATCCGTAGGCACCTCATCCATAGGCACTACCCTCTCTGACCCCAGCTGACTTAAAATTACGACAACTCAAAAAGTAAAGATAGCACAAAATTGAATCTGCTACCATTTCAAAGCTAGATAAATTCCTTTTAAAATGAAATATAAATCAGCTGAATACCTAACTTGGTTCTTATGATACAATAAAAAATGTTTAAAAACATTTGTGAAAAGGTAACGCCACCCTCAATTTGTATACCCCAACTCATGGCGCATGACCATTACTAATTATCTAATATAATTCCTTGATCCTGAAAAGATAAATGTAGACACAAGAATGAAGTACAAGGCTTAAATCTTGAGTTATGTACAAAAATGTCAAAATGGCAGCCCATTTTGAATTTTTATGCAAATTAACTTTTAAGTTGACCTAATGCTATAACTAATGATCTAATTGTATTCCTTAACCTTGAAAACATTTGTATAGACACAAGAATGAAGTCATTACAAGCCTTAAATCTTGAGTTATGTACAAACAAACATTAAAATGGCGGCCATTTTGAATTTATGCTAATTAGGCATATTTCCTCTCAAAATTCAGCTTGGGGACCAGAAAATTTGGAATTAGCATATAATGTTCATCTAAAAACACTAACCCAATTGCTTTTACTCAAAAATGCCTTCGTCATGTTGAAGGAAGCACTTTTTTGAGAAATGGACCCAATTTATTAAGCATTTTATTGACATCAGAATGATCAATCTGAGCAACCAGTTACTTTCTGTTTAGAAAGCATCTTGAAGGTTTTTAAACAGTGACCTCTGACCCATTATTTTCAATACAGATATGGACCCACCCACCCACTGATCATTCATCCCTAAAGGGTTTCCTGAAAATCCACCACAGACTACAGTGTGGTCCAAAAAAAGGTTTACATTCTTATATCTGCAAATCTCTCAAAAGTGCTTGGGCATATCACAGTTTTTGAAGATATTTATTAATTACAATATCTTGTTATAACCTGGTGAAACCACCGTTCAAAGCAAAGCTCAAATAACAAAATGGCAGCCAAATAGCGAAAAATGGTCAAAAACCCACTTTGCACACACGAAAATCTATGGGAAAATCATTATGTTGAACAGAAATCAATACAATTGTGTGAACCGGAGGCCTGGCCCTTATCACTTAACAAGCTACTGACCACCCTTCGCGTTTGTGTGAAGTTTATTTACATAATAATTAAGTTGATTTCAATTGGGGGAGGATTTACATGCATGCTTTCTTGCCATGACTGATCGAGATGCTGCTTGTGTATTTTCGAAGTTTGCATGGTTTGGGACAGATCATAAAGAAGAAATGTTGTAGCCGTTTTATTTTTAAATGTAAAAGAAAAACTTGAAATAATTTGAGGGGCCTTGATTCTTACCTTTGTGGTTATTATTAAATACCAAGTCCCATGACGGGGTGCGTTGTTCAATGTGTGTATCAATCTTAGATATAATTTGTGACCGCCAACAGAGTACCAGAGACTTGCTGTGTGTGCAAAGTGATTTTTGACCAAGATCTCTAGATGGTGGCCATTTTGTCATTTCAGCTTTGTTTTCAATGCCGTTTTCACCAGGTTCCAACAAGATATTGTAGTTAATAAGTACCTTCAAACTATTTTGATATGTCTACACACTTTTGAGAAATTTGCAGAAGAAAATCTGTAAACTTTTTTTGGACCACTCTGTATAAGCATTTACAAAGTGTGAACAGACACAGATGTATCATCACATATACTTTTACAGATATGCTTTATGCGCCAAAAATCCAGTTAGAACAATGCTTAAGGCTCCGGTCATTTGAAAATAATGTACAAACTGTACGCTGGGAAGAAGGGAGGTACTTGTAGTGGTAGCCTAAGAGGTGGTTATGGTGGTAGAAGTGGTTGTGGTGGTTGCGGTACTCACTGTTGTGGTGGTGGTAATACGGCCCTTTTATGGCAAAAGGGCGTAACTTGAGTTACGCCCTTTTGCCTTGAAAGGGCCACCCTGCAAAACCAATGTATTATGGGATACATTTTTCTTTTTAAATGTTGAGCCTAAGTAATGCTAAAAATATTTTTACAAAAACATGTATCCCATAATGCATTGTTTTTGCAGGACAACCCTTTCAAGGCAAAAGGTGTAACTCGAGTTACGCCCTTTTGCCATAAAAGGGCCGAAT
The DNA here is from genome assembly GCA_023653785.1 of Ophioderma brevispina. NCBI lineage: Eukaryota > Metazoa > Echinodermata > Ophiuroidea > Amphilepidida > Ophiodermatidae > Ophioderma > Ophioderma brevispina. The sequence continues at coordinate 24,934 of JAMKCH010034628.1, read as the reverse complement.
AGTGGTAGTGGTGGTTGTAGTGGTAGTGGTTATGGTGTATGGTGGTAGTGGTCAGTTGTGGCACCACAGGGGGCATCTCCCCCGGTACTCACTGTTGTGGTGGTGGTAATAGTGGAAGTGGTGATGGTAGTGGTGGTTGTAGTTGTAGTGGTTATGGTGGCAGTGGTCAGTTGCAGCACCACAGGGGGCATGGGGCATCCCCCCCCCCCCCCCGCAAAAAAAAATGAGGGATTTTTGGCAAAATTCAGGGATTTTGGGCCCAAAATTTGATAAAAGTCTTCAAATTGTTGATATTTCCCCCATGAATTTCACTTCCACCTCCAAAAAAATTTCACATTGTTCCCTCCCCCTCTGAAAAAGAGGTCTGGACTGCCACTGTTAGTGATTGTAGTGATAGTGATGGTGGCAGTGGTAGCAATTGTGCCAGTGAACATGGCGGTGGTGGTGGCGGTGGTGGACTGCTGCTGATACCGCTGCTGCTGATGACAATGTTGATGATGGTCAAAATCAAAATGTCAGTGAAATTATTGCATTCATATATTAAGGAGTGAGGGCGAGGTCTAACAATATATTGTAAAAGAGTCATAAAAATAAACTATACTAACACTTATCACATTATACAAGAATAATATAATATATAAATACATTGCATTCACAGTTCCCCTGTATCATAAAAATATATAAAAGATTGGCAAGAATGATTGCATGTTCTTTTTTCGCTTTGTTCATCTTCCTTTAAAGGGGCATTTCATGATCCAGAGCGTGGCCTCCCCTCCACTTACCTAAAAAAGTTTATAATATCACCTGAACCGTTGGCCAAAGTATAGTATGCGTGCCTAATCTTATGTGCAAATTCTGGAAGAATTTGCAATTTTGTATTTTCTGTCTGTAAACAGACAGAAATTACAACACAGTGGCCTATGGGGTATTTGGTCATAACATCTAAACGCACAGTCAGATTCAACTGAAATTTTGGATATAGCCTTTTCTCAAGGATATCTAGTGAACCATAACAAAAATATTAGGTGTCAGGATCATGAAGTGCACCTTAATACACACCCCAAACTATAGTTTAATCAGAATAATGAGGCAGGGCAGAGACTATTTTTTTCAATTGATTTATCAGAGATGCTAGTTGCCGTCTTGTCAAAGAGTATCGAAATGACCAGCCTGATCAAAAAATCCTTGAATTGCACTCAGGACAAACCTGAAAAAGGAACTAGTTACTGCATGTCACTTACAATTTCCACAGCACATGTATTATTGCATGTGATTACATGCCCGACCTGAGTAGTTAATATAATTGATATGAACTCCTGCCTATTGAAATAATCATACTCTAGGACTGCTAATACTCTGACATGTCAGGTGCTGCCAGAATTGTTCAGAGGTGGCAACGTGCGCGTACCGTAATATATGACCCTTAAAAGGGGCGGAGTCTATGGGTAGTCTCATGCGCGATTAACCAAGGGGGAGGCCAACCTTTCACAAGCATCCGGTAATTCAATTACCCCGTGTTGGACGCACGTACGACTCGGTAATAATATGAATAATTCTGACAGAGAGTCTAGTGTCAAAAAATGGTCTAGCCGATCCTTCCACATGATTTTGGCCTCCTGACCACTGGAAGAGAGAAAAAACAAAACAAACAAGAAGTAGCAGAGTAAGTAGTAAAACCAAAGTTTGAAATCCGGTTTTGTCCACCGAAAACGGGGGTGGCAAGATTCACTCACATTTGTAGCAATTCGCCTTACTCCCTCCTTCCACTTCACCCGATTAAATGCAGCCCCCATCCTCAAACCACACTGACTCTATCCGCATACACTTGCGGCCGACAGGCTCTTTGTTCGTCCCCTCTTCCTCAAACCACCACCTCAAACTCAAAGGCCCTTTGAGAAATAGTAGATTCTTTTTCGGGAAGTCGACATATTGGGGTCGGTAACTCAAATCAGCTGAATTAACCCATATATGACTGATAATTACACAATGTTGGCTATTCTCCACAAGAAGTTGGTTATAATAACACATTTATCTTTAGATTGCAATACCACACTTCTCCCCTCCCCTCCCCTCCCCCAACCCATCCCCTCCCTGTATGCATAATGAAAATTATGTATCCTTGTCAATCTACACTCCTCTACCAATGGAATTTCTCTCTTAGGATTATAACTGGAGTCTGGCCGCCACTCGACTGACACACTCTAGAATCTCAACAAAAAGATGCACATTGAAGTGAAAACATTCCTCAAATGAGTTTCAAAGGTATTTACTAAAGCTTACTTGGGGAATGTGTTTTTCAATGGGAAGGAATTTTTTTCATGACTTTTTTAATGCATTTACTTAGTTTTAGTAAAATCAAAATACTCAGAATTGTGGAAAAGGCATAATGGTGCAGAGAATCACCATCTGACTTACAAACAAATAATAACTATCACAAGACAAACTTTGTCAAAATCACGGATTAGAAATAGGTTATTATAATAATAATAATACAATCATAATTCATCAAGGTTATTTTTAATCTCAATCGTGGCCTGTAGGACCAAGCCAAATTGCCTAGAGACTTACACTTAATAATTTACTAGACAGAAACAATGCAAATTGAAGGCAGAAGCACTAAACAGCGCCATATTGCCACCATTCAAACCACACTCCACGAAACACACACCGGATGGTTAGTGCAAGCTTTCATGGTTCCTTTGCGTATTCAAATGAACCATGGAGAAGAAAGTGGATTCAGGTTTTTAATCAATATATGTTATACAAATTAAATCCCCAAATTGGTTCTCAAAATTAAATCCAGCAAATGGCCCCACCGAGATTCGTATGAGGACCCTTTGCTACAAGAGGTCAAGCTTGATAACTGCTAGACCCACTTTAAAATACATTGCATTCTTGGACTGCTAGTTGTGCCTGCGTCGCTTGTTTGGAATATGGGCCTCATATGACATTTGACCTGAAGGTGACCTTTGACTAATAAACAAACAGGGTGCACATGTAATTATCCATAAACCAAGTTTGGTTCCAATATAAATATATTGATGCAGAGCAAGGGTTTTAATCTCTCCAGGCCCTTGTGGTAAAATGAGGGTTTCCATAGGTGACACCCTCTTCTGACACCATGGAATTCGAAACCTTAATAAAACAAGAGCACCAAATGGTGTGCTAAAAGCTTCATTATAAAAGTGTGTCGGCGCCTGAGTTGATGTAGTCAGTGGTGTTGATTTGTGTGCTTTTGTTATGTACAGTATAACTCATATTACAGGGCGAGTCAAAAAAACTGAACCTGATGTGTCCGTCCCGCCCATTTTTGCTTTTTAAAATAACACTAGATATGTGGTAACATACAATCGAACAGCCTAAATTTCATTATCTTTAATTTGCTGGCAAAGGATAATTCCCAATCTGAATAAGTTGGTCTTCTAGCGACATTCTTTTGAATCAAGTGTTCCTGCCTCTAACCATATCCCCCAACTCAACGGCTTCCCATTTAATGCAACGGTGGGGCCAACTAAGCAATGACTCCCCAACGTGTGATAAGGGTATGTCCTAATGTTTTATATCAAAAAAAGTGGTATCTTAAGGTGTAAGATAGTATATTGGTAAGTTTTATTTTAAAAACCTTGTTTTCGTCAAGAATGTGTGATATTTTTGGGGTCTACAAATATAACTACTTTAAACCTCAAAAAAGGTTGTTTGTCGATATCGCTGTTCCTTCATATTATATGATTCATTCAACTCCTCCGAACTGATACATGTATCAAGTTTAAAGTTACTCATTTGTGTAGTTTTCAAATTAATTTTTTATGGGTGATGAGTACGTAAGAACATTTATAGGGCATCCTAGGTCAATTGTGACTGAATTTTGTAAGGGTTTACATAAGCGTCCCATTTATTTCTGCAGTCAATAACTAGCTCATTTGCTTCTGGACAACTAATTTCCTTCGCGGAACGCCGTTCATTTAATGTGAATCAGTTGGACGCGCAAAACAGCTACTTTTGATTCAAACAACTGTACTCGGTCTAATACCTAACCGAGTGTCGAATTTATCTTTGCAAACAAATTAAAGACATGAAATATTCTTCAGAGGATACCCATATGGTAGATGTGATCTGTTCTTAAAAATCCAAATGGTGACCAAGTTCTGGGCCAAGTTTTTTACTCACCCTGTATTGCCATTTTGGTATTTGTGACCTCACCACAATCCCAACTATAGCAAGTATCATCTGCCTTTTTGCTTTGTACGGATATTATGCTCATGCATCATGCATAGGCGCACATAGTACACACATTCAGAACCACACTCCACACATACACACATACTTAATACACACACACAGACACACTCGCACACAGCCATACACACTGGCCCGGATAGAGATTTTTGATAATATGGGTCTTCCTGCACTCCTAGTGTAGACGCCACAAAGAATGAGGTAGGGGTTTTACTTTTAAAGAGACCCTGGCATTTGAAAAATAGTGCGCCCTCAAGATTTTTTCAAATCTATATTTTTTCATGGTTGTAGCTTTTATATACAACAGCCCTCACCCGAAATGATTAAGACACACTCATCTTCCTTATGGGTCAAACCAGAACGATTTTATAATTTAGCGTGCGCCGGCGACGTTAAATTACAGCAGAAAGACGACGAAATGGGCGTTTAAAAAAAAACACCAAACAACAGATGTTTCCCTTCCCACGCTATGCACACTGTTTTAATCGGTCTCATAACCTTTGTGGTTGGTGTATCAGTGAGGTACGGTCCCAAATAGTTCAGTAATACACACATTTGTTGATTAGAGTTATGGAAAACTTAAAAGTTGGCCTACAAATACCTGGATGTCTTTCCTCATAATCATGTCCCTAATCATTTTTGGGGTAAGGTTATTTTTATGTGGTTAAAATATACTATATTGTTCTTCCAATGGCCAGACTATCATTTTGAGAGCAAAATTGAAGAAATTTCATATTTTGTGAAAATTTGCCAGTGCCCCAAGCTTTAAGTTTTTATATTATTTAAAAAAGAAAAAACACAGACGGCACATAATACAAACGCAGGTGCACAGGGGTAGGTCATATGGCCATCAAGGTGGCAATTTAGGCTTTGAAGTAACATGATCATGGTAAGGTTTAAGATCATTGAAATGCAAGAATACAAGATGATCTCCGAGGTATCCACAGTTTCTAATTTGCTCACACCACCACCTATTCAACTCTTTTCCTCTTGCAGAATGTGAAATTCAGCTTACCCAAGGGGCCACTGTCTCTAGTGTCCAGAAAATTCGATCGAAATGTGATAAACAATCAATGTTAAATTCTGACCATCTATACATTCCCCAGGTCACACATGAGATCATCACCATGTGGGACAAACTACCCAGGGGGCCATTTTATATCTAGTGTCATGAAAATCAATCTACATATGTGGATACAACACCCAGCAATTTTTATAATTCTGACCATTTAAGGTCACACAATTAGGTCACCAACAATGTAGGACACAACCCACGGTCTTTGATTTAATTCAAGTCAATGAAAATCGATCGACATCATGTAATCAGACCAAGAATATTATAATTCTGACCCTTTTCAGGTCACATGAAGTCACAAGGTCACATAGGTCACCAACATGTTGGACTACCACGAGCCATGTATCTAAGTGTCATAAATCGATCACAATGTATAACACCACAATTTATAATTCTGACATTTTAAGGTCACACAAGGTCACAAAGGTCAACAATATGTGGGACACTACTACCAAGTGCCTATGTATCTAAGTGTCATGAAATCGATCGACATATGTGGATACACCAAGCAATGTTCTAATTCGGGCCATTTTAAGTCCATGAGGTCACCACCATGTGGACAACTGCCCATGGGGGGGGGGGGGGGCAAAGTGTCAACTGTGTCAAAATCGATTGACTCTTGTGTGTACACCAAGCAATCTTTATATTCTGACCCAGTTTAGGGGTCCCATGAGGTCACAACATGTGGGACACGACCCAAGGCCTGTCTCTAAGTGCCATGAAAATCGATCAACATATGTAGATACACACCAAGCAATATTATACTTCTGACATTTTTCCAGGTCACATGAGGTCACCAACATGGGTGACTCCCCCAGGGGTCATTCTACTTGTCATAGAAATCGATCGAATATTGTGGATACACCAAGCATTTTATCAATTCCTACCAAATTGAAGGTCACAGATTGGTCACAAAGATCACATGAGGTCACCAACATGTGGACATTACCCAGAGGGCCAATGTTCAAGTGGCATGACAAAATTGATCGACTTGTGGATACACCAACATGTTATAATTTCCTGACCATTTTTAAGTTCACATGAGGTCACCAACATGTGGGACATACCCATGGGTCCATTCTATCCTAGTGGTCAAGAAATCAATGGACATATGTGGATACCCCCAATCAATTTAATATTCTGACCATTTTAAGGTCACAACATGTAAGGTCACCACCTGTGAAACACTACCCAGGGTCTTCTTCTAAGTGTCATAGAAGCGATCAACAATATGTGGGTCACCAAAGCATTTTATATTCCCTGACCAATTTAAGGTCACAAAGTTCACATGAAGGTTCACCAACATGTGGACAATACCCAAGGGCCAATGTATCTAAATGTCATGAAAATCGATCGACATATGTGTATACACCAAGCAATGTAAGAATTCTGACATTGTTGAGGTCCATGAGGTCATCAACATGTGGGGACACTACCAAGGGACCGTTGTATCTAAGTGTCATGAAAAACGATCTACATATGTGGATAGACCACGCAATATTATAATTCTGACCGATTTTCAGGTCACATGAGGTCACCAACAAGTGGGACATACCCAAGACCAATGTAAGTGTCAGGAAAATCGATCAACATATGGGGATACACCAAGAATATTATAATTCTGACCATTTAAAGGTCACCAAATGTCACATGAGGTTCCAACAACATGTGGACCACTACCACAAGGGCCCTATGCATCATCTAAGTGTCATGAAATCGATCGAAATTTGGATACACCCAGCAATGTTATAATTCTGAACTCTTTTAAAGTCCCATGAGGTCACCCACATGTGGGACACTGCCCAGGGGGCCATTTTAACTAAGTAGCATAAAATCGATGACTTGTGGATACACCAAGCATTTTAAATTCTGACCATTTTAAATCACTGAGGTCACCAACATGTTGGACACTAACCAAGGGTTATTGTACTCAGTGTCATAAAAATCAATCGACATGTGGACGTGTAGCCTTGATTTTTTTCCCCTAAGGGGTTAAGGTGTGACACTTGCGGATCTAAACTTGCACCAATATTGAAGTGAGGGAGACAATTTGTAACCACTCTTCAGAGCTCTGATCCGTATCAAAGAACAATTGATAAGGGCATTTTTCACTTTGTGGTGTCGTCGTTCACTATAATTACGATTTGATACGACTGGGCCGAACCTGCCAATGCGTGAAAATATTTACCATACTGCAACCCCCCCGCGCCCCCCCCCGTTTTCTTTTTTTTGCAAGTATTGTAATCATACACGGTGCAATCGGGGCCTCGGTTCGTAATTAGATAACTCCTACTAACTATAACTACAAAACAGTCCACGGTCCTTGCGCAAATGTTTGTGATTTCTTCTAGCCCCGTATCAACTGCGATTTATTATAAACACGGCCGATCGAAAAGCTGAGAAACATGGATTGTGTTTCCATACACAAAGTTTACCTATTTTTCTTTTCTGTTTTCGTAGTTTGTCCATGCTTGAAACTGGAGAAACAGTATGGAATCTTGTCACCGTATTCTTACTGAATTGCCGTTGTCTATGCCCGACCACGGTCCTGTAATATGGTAATTAGTGTTTGACTATTGTAATCACATGTGTCAATTTCGTATCGGATTTTTACTGCGACCATTACTACGATTTTCTTGTTTGAAGAAAATAACGGTGAAAATGTCGTATTTTTAATAAAGATTAGAATTTTCATGTTTCATTTGATACCAGATTGGGACAATTGATGCAGGAAACTGCCGGCATTGCCGAGAGGGATCGGGGGAAATTAGCTTCGAAAATCTAAACGCCGCATGGGTTCAGTGCACGCTGTCCACTCCGTGCAAACACAACAAGCGGTTTAACCTAAAAAAACCCGTGCTTGGCCGCTGACTGTTATCAATTCGGTTTGCTTTTTCAGCTGTCCCACGGGTTCACGATGTGTTCTGTGATGAACTTGGCACACTTGGTCACCACAATAATGTATAAATGCAAATTAGGAACAACCAGTGCCGTTTGGGGAGGGATATGCACCATAAGCTACCAAAACAAGAACGAAAATTTGTACATCTTACAAACCTTAATTTCGCGTAAAACTAGCCCGAATATGTACCTAGGAAGTTTAATAATAGTAATACACATAATAACTTCATGCTAGAACCAGCGATGAAATAAATGTTATTTCGAATTCGACCCCTTTTGTGAAATTAAAACAATTCTGATTCACCCTTTATCATATTCACATTTCATCATCAAGTCTCATATCCCCCAAGAACCCAAAAAGCACCCTATAAGTACAAATGGTCTCGCTCATAGTCCCGCACCTGTTCGCGCGACAACATACAAGGCCGGACACACATAACAACTATTAAATGGCAGAACGGTGTTTTCAGAAATCATCAAAGCTCTCTGCAAGTGAGAAACATAACTACTTCATACAAATACAAACATTATGCTAAGAAAGAGACAAACATAGCACACACCACACCCAACATAACTGACTGCAGACGGGACGTAGGACTCCATTTATTAACCAACACCACCCAACCCCAAAAACAAAAACTAACAGCAAAATTGAATTTAAAATTTTTAATTAATATTCAATTACAACACACACAGGACCTGCCCCATGACACTTAAACAGGCATACACATAACAACACCTTACAACACGTATGGCTTTTACGTGAACGTCATATAATCACAGAACAATCATTTGCGGCTTCTTTGGTCGGGTCATTTGAACGCATATTTTGATCTAGGTGTCGCTATTAAATCACGCTTCAACGCTGCGTTCGTATACAACACCAAACACACACACAAGTATTGACTTTGGTATCTTAGGGTACGGGGGTGCACATTGCGACGCAAAAACAGGCCAACACATAAAACAACGCAAAATAACATACTTCTAGCCGTCTTTGCCTAACGAAATTCATTCAGACCTTCGAGAGCCCATACCAACACCGTCATCTATTCACCACGACCAATTTTTTTAACAAATAATTCTCAAACCGACGTGCAACCGGAGCGTCGATTCTTTTTCGCCCGCTATCTGTCCGAGTCAGGCTCCGGATTTCTTAGAATCTGCTTTCACTAAGTGAATCGCTAAACGGGACCTCATAAACCGTGTGGTTTAATTCGTTAAGGTTTCCAATTCACAAGGGTGTCAAGAAAGAAGGGTGTCACTGCCTGGTGTTTATGTGAAACACCCAGACCAAATGTGTTTCTGTACTTTCAATATATGAGAGAGCAACCACTGTGTGCTTGATAAAATCAGTGATTTAGGTCATACTTACCAACTGTAAGTTTTTGGTCTCTCTTGTTTGGTCTGGCCTGCCCATTGAAATCACTGCATGCTGAAGCAATGCTCTTGCAACATCCCTCCAGTCACGATTACGGTTTCCATCAAGACAAAATAAGATTGAGTATCGTCCATTGAGGTAGGTTAGCCTATGTGATATATGGGGTCTTCAACATACTGCCAACCTTGAAACAATAAAATTAAGTTTTGAGTGGACTGGCCACATCTTCACAAAATATGAAATATGGTACTGTCTAAAGTTGAGAACCACAAGACATGATCAAGTTTAAATTACCCAAGAGCAAAGCTTGTGCCTAAAATTAAGTGAAAAAACAGAGTTTTTTGTTTAAGAAATGGATTTTTGTAGGATCACATGATCTTAGGGAGATGCAAATTTCCCAAACTGTGCATGAGAGTGTACGCAGACTCAATCCACCCTCTGGTACAAAAACAGATGATGAAATGAAGTTGAGGAATTTGGTTGTGTATTTTTAGACAAGACATGAACACTCTTTACCTCCACTTACTTGTTTCTTACTTTAGGAAGCACTCTGTTCCGCTCAAAGAAGTAGTCCAATTTCAGAACGTTCTTTGATCCCAACAATAGGTTCAGCTGTGCAAAGGTTGCGGATAATGAATCAAAAAAGGTTAAGGTAACAACGTAACTGATGGTTAAGAGGTACATTACTTAAACTAAAAACTTTTTCACTCTCAGAACACAGGAAATAATCAATGGAATAGACAACTACATTAACTAGGTTTTGGAGCTTGTAGGTAATCATTATGCATATAAAGAGAGTAACAGACAGCAGCAGCTACTACCAATACCCCAGAACACCCCAAGCTGAATTTTGCCAATCAACATCGTGCATGAATATTTCTCAGGGTAATTTATTTTCAGATATTTTTGAACATATTTGGCAATTTTGTTAATCTAATGCTGCATGGATAGCAGTTTTTTATGATACTCTATTCAAATTTCATCATGATTTTTCTTCAAGAAGCATTAAAAAATGCTAAATGGAGAATAAAAAAAAAAAAAACAATGTACAGCGCCCATCATTTTGTCTACTATCCTGAGAGCAGCATAGTAACTGCAGAGTAGAAACGAAGTAGCTGTGTCTCTACTGTCTGGTAGTAGTAACCAAGTCTTAAATCTGGTTTTGTCCTCCATCCGAATATAAATCTGTCCATCTTCATAGTTTTCAATTCATCAGAGTACCAGTTAACAATACGCAAGTAAACCTGTGTATCCCCCTTTGGGGGGGCAAGATGGCAGTAGGGAACATGACCGCGAGACATTGGACCCTTGGTCATGACCTTGACTCACCACATATGAGGAACGCCATCTTGCACCTTAACCCCATCTGGTTTAAATCAGGCTTCAACTTTTTGAAGACACCTGAAAAACGAACCCTAACCCAACTGGAAGCCACACATGACGCACACCCATACACACTACAGCTACATACGAACATGTACGCTCTCGCAAATCCCCCTTCTGCTTCTCAAGCCGGGGGATAAAAGAAATTAATACCTTTATTTCTAGATATAATTGGCATTGAAGAGTAAGGGCTAGTACCCCTGTTAACACTCAGGGCATCAACGGCGATTAGTGAGATGTGGTTGTTACAATTAGCGATCCTGGGTCACTAGTGACCCGAATGATTTCAGCATACTGTATGGACTAAACTGCATAATTCTGCGTTTATTCATTCCTAATTGTCACAACCCGAAAAAATACAACATTTAAAAAAACTAAAAACAAGAAAAAAATATACTTATCCAGTGCCTGTCCTTTAACATCATACATAATTGCCATGAGAGGTAAGGGGTGGCACTCCCCGTTAACATTAGGGATATCAATGTCAAAGCACATTGGTCTGTGTTAGTTAGGAGTGTGTCCCCCTGGAGGTCAAGTTTCACTCTACATGAAGTAACAAAAAACAACCAGTATAAATTAATGGTTTATATTTGAATCAAATCAACTAGGCATACTGAGAATGATTATCATTATTGTTAACAATAGCATTTTCCTTTGGTTTGTTTGTATTTTTTGTGTACATAGCAAGCTAATCAATGCATGCTTCAAATCATCTTTACCTGAATTTACCAGCTCATTTTCACAAAAAATATAAATATCTTTAATTCACTCTCAACCAATAGACTAATACTCTGGAAGAACATTTACATATTTTTACACACTAAATACCATATTATATGGCCTCCAAGTTTTTATATAAAGCCCATAAATAGAATGTTTAATTTTAATTAAAAAAAAAAAACAATGAGTGTATGTTTCAGCTTGTACAGAATTAGAGCTAATTGTTGAGCTTAAAGGCTACTCATAGATTTCCGATATGGTGACATCATTTTCAAACAAATCATGTTTTTTTGCATATACATAATGCTTGTCCAGATACTAATCACTGTGTGAAATAGCTAAGCTCAAATCGAGTCCTTTCCATATACTAAAATCATGATTTTGTTATAGCAAAATGCCGGACCTAAATTTTGTAATACCTGTAATCCATGGCACTGTTATACGTACATAAATTGTTACAGTAATAAAACGGAAAGACCGATTCATCTCTAACTTGAATTAAGCATTTTTAGGTGACTACCATTAGTTCTCGATGACTATTTTAAATTACTACAACACAAAACCTATATTTCCAAAATCTGGGAGTCAGCCTTAAAGGGGATGACCCATGATTGGATGACCTTACCCCAATACCCCATCTGTAAAGTTTCATGCAGGTATTTTTTATCCTGTTTATATGTGAGAGGTAAAAACATTATTTGTAAGCCCATAGACACTGTGGTAAAATTATACTGTTCAATAAAATGGGGGCATTTTTTTTTGCTTATAACATCCTCACCAACCACCTTTTAGCCCACGGGAATGAGAAAATGGGGTAAACTGCCATGGTGTATGGACGATTGTGGTATACTTGTTTCCCCCAACCCCTGTCAGACACAGGAGAGGACCTGGGGAATGAATTGCTATGGTTAGTAGTGCTTGTCCTCCTAAAAGTTATACCTAGGTTTGGCTACTCTACCTCATCTAGAAAAATTATATGGCAAAATGTTGACCTTTTTTGACTATTTCACCACGCCACTGACAGACCCAGGGGAGGACACTGGAGATGAATTACATGGTTAGTAGGGCTGTTTCCCTCCCTAAATAGACCTAGGTTTGGACTACTGCAGCTAGTGTAGAAAACATATGACCATATGACCTTTTTGTACAGGTGTGTACATGCCGACATCATCCATCCTTGAACCATCACCATTCAAAAGATGGATTTGGTGCAAATCTGTCCACAAAATAGTAGCTTTCTTCAAACACCAAAATTTGGACCACTCAGTAAAGTCTACTAGAGTTCTGGGCTAGGCTAGTATAGTGACCAGGGGTACGTTCCCCAAACTTGTGCGTAACCTACGGGTTATAATAACTCATGCGTATGTCCTACATAAGATCTTTTAATACAGGTACACAGTTGCCCCCTTGGTCAATTGGTCCATAAGGCATGACATAGTATGCACATAGATTTACGACCCTGAGTTTCGGGAGCACCCCAGGCCATGAATCTTTAATAATACACCAAAGAATATTATCAACCTGAAAACACATTGATTGATGGCTGTATGTGTCATGATAGAGGCAACATAAAAATAGTGGTACAAGGGTCAAGTTCATGAAGGGTCAACAGGTCATAAGGTCGCATCTCATGAGGAAACAAGTCATTAGGTCACAGTTCATACTTACTTGTGCTATTGACTTGAAAGAATCAGGCTGTAAAAGAAAGAGTAGAATCCCACCACCTCATGGTGTGTATGAACTAAAATACCAATGTGCAGGGTGATTGAAACACAGAAAGTGCAAAAAAATAGCAACAAACTGAGAAATTCAAAACATGGGGTTAAAATGAAATCAAAATTGGCAACGTTAAAAACAACATTTAACAACAATGGGAAACAATCATAATGTGGTTGTAATGTCAAAATAAAAACAGAAAACAAAATAATCTCTTGATTAACAAGGTGGTTCTGAACCACACGTCTTGCCCCCATATCGCGATCCAAAAATGTTAAAACATTTGAACAGGTTACACTCAGAATGTGAGGAGACAGAAACCCCTTTTTCACCTACACGATTTTCAATGATTGCCCCTTTAATCGGTCCCACATGACCTCTCACCCCCAACTGGGTACACAGCATCGGCCAACATGACCTCCTCCCCCCCCCCCCCAAAAAAACCTAATTGGGTACACTACAATAGGAACCTTTGGGCCCGTGGTCTCTGATAAAGTTTGGCTGCAATTGGCCCAAGCGTTAGGGCAAGAGTAACAAATGATAAGATTGTTGAAAGAAATGCCCCTTTAATTGAGCCCACATGACCTCTTCCCAATTGGAGTACACCTCATATGTGGCTGGTCAGTTCGGATACTGACCAAGTTTGGTGATCAGAGCACTTTATTTCCAGAAAAATGGCATCGATTAGATTTTACAGGGGAATGCCCGTTAATTGGCCAAAGACCTCTCACCCCAATTGGAGTACACCCACATTATGACACTTTAGGCCAGTGGTGTGTCTATCAAGTTTGCCTGTAATTGGCCCAAGCGTTTTGGGCGGAAGAACACAAATTACAAAAATTTAAAGGTCCGGAAATTGAGATGAAAACCTACTCCAAATCTTTGTGGACATTCCATTGCAATTAAACAGAGCAAAAAAAGAAAAAAAAAAAAAAGAATATGCTACCAGTGACTCATTTGTGAAATTATTGATTATCAGTCAGTGTCATGAATAGATTCACACCAGTCACCTGGAATTTTATTACTCCTCTGATGACTCAATGGTTACCACAAAATGATGTCATCACCCAACCCAAATATTGAATGCTCTCTGGTCCCTCCTTGTAGACTTGACACAAACCACACCATTCTATTTGCTTTTCGGGACCTTTAACCACGGACACATACATAATACATACATACATAACAGATACAAGAAAATAGTGATTTTAGTCTTGCCTCTGAGCAAGCTCCGGGGCAAGAAAACAATTTTAAAACCAAGTTTAATATACAGAAAACAATCTGATTGAAACCAGTTTCTATTTGATGGTATGTCAATTGTCATATAGGTACTTGATTTATTTTTTCCATCAGTCTGTAGGGGATATAACGACTTTATAAAATGGCTACGGATCTACATGTTCTTGAGTGTTTATTCCGCAGTTTTTCGTAGGAGTTACATTCTAACATTTCTTCAATGTAATCAAACAGTTCAAAAAGATGATATACTTTGGCTGGGGCATATCACAAAAATAACTCAAGTTTAAACATGTTGTGAAATCCACTTGGCAGGGACGGGGACACTTAGGTCAGAGGTTGCATAGGGGTCACTGGAGGTCAAACTGTGTTCACCCCAGATAGAAGTCATGGGCCAGTGATATTTTAACCTACTATGTAGTTAATTACGATTTGGTACACATGTTTTGTCAAAAAAGCGAAAAACGCGCGTAAAAATGACATAAAATGCCTCAATCGGCTGATGAAATTAAATGAGTTGCGGAAGGAAATTTTCAAAATAAAAAATCCTGAATCAGGAGAAAATCCTGAAGAATCAACCCTGGACAGTGAATAGGGTAAGTGAGATTTTACATAGCCCATTCAAGGGGATTAAGAGCAAGAAAAAAAATGGAAAATAGTTCACAGATTAGATATGACCTTTGACATACGGGGTCTATATCTTACACCAGATGTTACGGTTGTCCGGTAAGTACGTATCATGTTTCTAAAATTGAAAAAAAAAGTTGGAGCTACCCCCGCCTTTCTTTCCCTCCTCTCCTCGTAAATTGAACCCAGTGTTTGAAAATTCCAAGACTGGAAAAAAAATATCGAAAAGGAATTGTGGGAGAAAAAAAATGGAATGCGATAGTATACGATTGCGTGTTCACTTTTCCGTGTCTGAAGTACCCGACAAAAACCTTCAAAACAAAACATAGATGGACCCTCTGATGCAAAAAACATCCATAGAACCTCTTCATTTTCCAGAGATATTTGAGATTTAGGTCTTTCACACATTTTCTATGACGGAATGATAACGTTAATCTCTTCCGCAGTACCAATGTAGATAATATCTTTTTGCACAGTCTGTGACACAGAACTACAACCGTGGGAAATACTTACCGTACCGCC
Source organism: Ophioderma brevispina (assembly GCA_023653785.1). Classification (NCBI taxonomy): domain Eukaryota; kingdom Metazoa; phylum Echinodermata; class Ophiuroidea; order Amphilepidida; family Ophiodermatidae; genus Ophioderma; species Ophioderma brevispina. Next base: position 9,137 of record JAMKCH010034628.1, on the reverse strand, counting down.
GTAACACAGAAGTAGTATTACCTACTAAGGTCTTTGGGCACAAGAGTCATCAAAATTGGACCAGGGAATTGGGCAGTACAGCACTTCACAAATATGACCTTTGACCTACAGATCTGTACCTAACACTAGATGTAGTGTTACCTACTAGGGTCTTTTGGTGCAAAAGTCATCAAATTGGCCAGGGATCTGGACAGTACAGCAACTTTACAGATATGACCTTTGACCTATAGATCTGTACCTCACACTAGAATAAGATATAGTGTTACCTACTAAGAACTTTTGGTGCAAGAGTCATCAAAATTTGCCTGGGATCTGGGCAGTACAGCAACTTTACAGATATGACCTTTGACCTACAGATTTGTACCTCACACTAGGTGTAGTGTTACCTACTAAGGTCTTTTGGTGCAAGAGTCATCAAAATTTGCCAGGGATCTGGGCAATACAGCAACTTTACAGATATGACCTTTGACCTACAGATCTGGATCTTACACCAGATGTTACCCACTGACCTCTACACATGGATAGCGGGTCAGAATCGCCGATTGAAACATCAGGAAGTTGGTTTTTGACCTATACAATATGGCGGGAAACAGTGCATACACCTTGTCCAACAAAAGAACATCTGTGTGGAATATGTGCACCAGCAGGTATATGCATTGTTTCCGCCATATTGTAACGGTCAAAAACCAACTTCCTGTTGTTTCACTCGGCGACCATTCAACTGTGCGGCAGCCCTGCTATCCATGCGTAGAGGTCAGTGATGTTACCTAGGTGCAGGCATCATCAAAATTGGACCAGGATCTGGGCATGGATGTTGCTGATGCTGATGATACCAACAACAGAACTTACTATGACAAAAACCAAATGTCATATGAACATGGAATATTCATTGAAACACAGTTTAAATTGTTCTCAATACAGACATTTTAATATAGAGTAGATTTGATTTTGGAGCACAGGTGGTCTTTTTTTTGTTTTCTAGTGACAATGCGTTCACCTCATATCACAAGATCATGGGTTTGTTGCACCTAGCCATGCTAGATATTATAGGAGGATGGCGCCCGATTAAAGGTGCAAGAGAGATTTGAGGCACCTCATATGTGTCATAATAGCGATTTCAAATAGATAAGACACCCAAAAGATTTCTACCTGTTTTGGCTACAGAAATGTCTTAAAAGAGAGAAAAAGGTATTTTTGATTTGCTTATATTTCAATATTAAAAATAGGCTGAATTTCGTATTGGTCCTATAAGAATTAGAATTTCACAACAGTTTTGTACCAAAGAACCATTTGTCAGCTTAATCCTTTCCGATGGGATGTTTGGGATGGAAGGCAAGCTTACTCAGGGAACAATCGTACTTTCGATTTTTTCGGGGACACGTGATAGTTGAAATCTCTCGTTGCACCTTTAAGTATATAAAGTTTTTCATCTGACAGAATGGCCTTCACCCCAAAACCTTGTCTGTAAAGTTTCGCGCCAATATTTCAACCCGTTTTGATGTGAGTGCTAAACACATGATTTTGTAATCCCCATAGAGTACTGTGTAAATTTAATATTGGTCGACCAAAATGGGGTGCATTTGCGCTCATAACATCCAAACCAAACATCCTTTAGCCCTAAGATTTCATAGGGTAAATGAGAAAAATAGTGGCTTTCCTCTGATACCAAAATGATGACCACTTCCGGTAAAATCTGGGGTCCCTGGGGACGAGGCTATTAGCCAAATCGGGCACGTGAACCTTAATCTTCATTTCCTCTCTCCACCCAGGTGTATTGGTACTAGCATTAGTAAATAGAGGGAAGGTAAAACAAATGCATTGTACAGGGAGAGTGGCAAACCCTTCACCCCACAGCATAATTACCTTATATGGAGGAGTCTGGACTAAATGCCAAGGAAAGACAAATGGGCACAATGGGCATGAGCTTAGCTCAGCACAACAATTTGTTGTGGGAGTGCAAATGCAATAGCTGCCATTTGTCAGAAATTCCCATCAAACCTACTATTATGCAATGTCTTGGTCAGTGGATCTTGAAATGGTCCTTCATGTGACAGTGTCACCTGACAAACCATTTCAAGAGCTACTGACTCAAGGAAAGATCAATTGAGAGTTATGCTAATACATGGCAGCATACAAATGTATCACATGGCAGCTATTGTACTTTGACCTTCTTAGTTGGATCATTTGGAGCAATTCTGTGACCGTGGAGAGCAGAGAATCATTTCTCAGTGGATTTGTCTTCTATGCAGGTTAATGAACAAATTTAGCAGGGGTGCCCCTCATTAAAATGTTGCGGAATCCAGGAGGGGGAAAGTCATAATACAGGGGTAAAAAATGAGAAATGCTTGGACTGCTGTAAAAAGGTAACCAAAGTGTTTGTCTTGTTACAAGGATTAAAAAAAGGTATAGTTTGTACTACTTACAACTTATGGTTATGGAGATATAACACAAAAATGTCAAATGTCAAAGGTCATCACGAAAGGTTAAATCTCAAATATTGCTCCAATTTCTTCAAAAATGGGCTCAAATTGTTTATCTTTCCTCAGAGACTGCAACAAAAACATTTTGCACCGTCTAACATTTTTAAAATTCGGAGATCAATAGAGTCAATGAGATTGAACTTGTTTGTCATTTATCTCAATAAACAAATACAAATAAGAGTGTCAACTACTTTTGTGTCAACTACGAAAGTTTTTCGTTCAGCAAATTAAAGTTTCACTCTTCCTACTTGATCTACAATCCTACTTACAGTATTGACAAGATGTTCCAGCCTGCGTTGTTCAGACCTGACTGTTCCTAGTTTAACACCGAGTTGTATCACTACCAAAGCCCTGTTTCCATTCCCTGCCCGCCACAGCATGTCAGCTATACTGGATATAATGGCATTCCGCCTCTCAAGCTCAGATGGTCTCACTTGCATTGCACTGAACCAAGATGACGAAACAAATTGTAATGTTATTATGCCATTTTAAAATTTGCCGGGGGGGGGGGCATTTGTGCTAAATTTTGTTAGTTCTTCAGTTCCACCTCCACAAGTCCACAACCTCTAATTTGGACCAAAATTCAGTTTCCTAATTCCATAAACTGGTAACCAAAATTGAGCCACCCACCCCCCCCCCCCCGACCGAACTTTAATTATCCAAACCCCCAAGTCAGTACTTTGGCTGCACCCAAAACCCAAGTTGAGTGCCCCCCCTACAACACAGTAATATTACTAGAATAAATTCAGTACGGTATATGGAGTCCAACCATGAGCCAATTATTAACATGCAACATGATTTCTGTTAATGGAGTACTGGACTAACCTTGTTATTTTGTTCCGTCTTCAGATCCATTGTATCATTACAACACCAGTAAATGTTTCAGGGATGTGAGCCTGTATGGCCATGACCAATACCTCGAGATTTATCCTACGAAAGAGAATAAAGAAGAAATAGCATGCTGAGTGTTGCAAATACTTGAGGGCGAATTTGCAATCACAACACATATATGAGAACATATGAACATCACAATATCATTTAGTTTTTAATGCAAACTAATGTTAGGCATGGTGTTTATAAACATGGGTCCGCTTTTGAGAGGGGAAGCATTAAAATCAGCCTAAAAATGCGGGTAACATATCCCACGGTTTGAAATGGTTGGGCGAAAACACCTCCATTCAAATCAAGGATCATCCACATCAAACCACAGCAAAGAATTTGTCCCCACTGTGAGATTTTTTACTTATAATTTGTGTTGAAAAGGCGAACTAGTATTACCCGATGCCTATCTAAAATGTGTCCCCGCCAAATGTCGCGAATCACTAACATGTGATAAATGCCAACTACACACCCCCACCCCCCCTCGCAAACAACCTGCCGCACCCCACCCCATCCCCACCACTGCAAAACCCAAACACCCAGCAACACCCCCCCCAACCCCTGAAACACCCGCCCCAACACCCCCCCTTCCCCAACACCCGACCATCTCCAACACCCCGATCCCTCCCCAAACCCTCTGCAACACCACCCCACCCTCCTTAACACCCCCTCAACACCCCAACCCCACCCCATACCCAGTAACACGCTGCTACCTTCCCCAACACCCCGCAACACCAGCCACTCCCCTCACAACAACCCAGCCAACACACCTACCCACTCCCAACACCCCTTCACCCCCCCCCTCCCCACAATCCCATCCCCTCCCCAACAACTATCCACCCCAACACCCCGCCGCACCCCTTCCCTAAACACCATTTTGCAACAACAATGCAACACCCCACCCCTCCTCAACACAACACCCCCTCACCAAAACCCTGCCACACCCACCCCCTCCCCAACCCATGCAATATACAACCCCCACCCCACACCCCACCCCCTCCCATGACATAGTTAGTCTCATGTAGCGAAGAATTTTGCCTATCCGAATTACCGTTTCAAAAATTTCAGAGATAGATACAGCAATTTGACAGCATTTAATTAGCTCATTTGCATAGCTAAGCGAAATATTTGAATACTTTAATTGGCAAAAAAGATGGCCCCATGATAGGCTTTAATGGCGTGCAGGAATTGAATATCCAATGTACAGGTCATAAATATAGCAATTCGATGATTTTTGCATATAATTTAGCTATTGCAAACTCAATTTGCCCAAAACTACATCCCAATCTAATCAGGTTGAGAACTCTACAACCCGCTTTCTTTTCCGCAAGTTACTTCAATTGTTGCCCTTATAAACGGACTCCAGATAAATCGTATACAACATGGGTTTAACAATTTTATCACAGACGAACGAACGGATGGGACGGTACGAACGAACGGACAGGACAGCGCTGTCATTTATAGTCCCCGTTCCAACTCGTTCGGCGGGGACAATTAAAGATACATTATATAGTCAGCTCCTAAAATGCCTAATTCCAAACTTTGAGTGATTTGGTATGTAATTTTGTGTTGAAGTGACAACCATAGCTACAGTGATGTGGGTATAAAACTGTGGCGTAATGAGGCAAATCTTATCCAGAGGGCAAAACTCCCAAGTCCTCCCACCAGATGGGGCAAACAATCTCATGTTGTCCCGGTTTAATTTCCCCAACGAAATTCTAAAAAGGGACAAAAGGGGTAAAATGACCACTTTTCATTTGGCTAAAAGTGTTCTAAAATTCTCAAAAAAGAGGACCAAAATGAAATTTTCATTTTGTCCTTTATTTTCTTTTTTTTTTTTGTGAAGGCCGGAGGGGGCAACTCCACTGGTCGCGTACACCACTGTGGATGACCAAATAAACTGTTTGTCTTTGTGTGGATTTCTTTCAGAGGAAAAAGAATTCAGAAAACTAAACATTTTGCAGATGTAAATTATTATATGAAAAGGTTCTCCAATTATATCAATGCGGGGGTGATCCATGGAGACCAAGGTTGATAATATCACAACACCCTTAAAATATGTGGAAAAATATTTTTATTTTTTGGGTGAGTTTATAATTTGGAAACCTTGGACAGAATAAACCATACGGGAACTGGCCTTGTTGATGCTGCCATTGAAGGTTTAGGCTCGCTTACCATTTCATCACCAAAATAAAAAGGGTGGGGTACCAAAAAGAAACACGCTTCAAACCCTGGGAGGTAAAATTCATAACAGAAAAAGAATTTGTGACATAAAGGATAATTTTAAAACGTTACAGCAATTTTGTGTCACCTCGCCCTAAGGCAGGAAGGAAGAACATAGGGATCACCTTGGTTGCCCACTGTAGTTGTCTGTTGTTGATGTCTGTTGTAATGTTGTGTTGTGTCTGTTGTTGATTGTCTGTTGGTGATGTCTGTTGTTGATGTTGTTGATGTCTGTTGTTGAAAAGGGTTAAACCTTTACTGTAATATCCTCATACTTGAGGGATTAAACCCCAAACTTGGGTTCCAACAGTGGGCAACATGGCATCTCACCACTGTTCAAAATTTGAAGTTCAATTGGAACCATAATGATATAGTGCACTACATGGGATCCCTCATTTGTTGATGAGGTTAAAGGTCACATACCAAGGTCAAATGTCATGTGAGGTCAAGTTGTAAAATAGGCTGAAAATGTAAAATTGACCTCATTTGAAAAGTTGAAGTTCAATTGAAACCAAACTTGAATCATAGGTGCAACATGGGATCCCTCATTTGTTGATGAGGTCAAAGGTCACATGGCAAGGTCAAAGGTCATGTGAGGTCAAGTTGTAAAATAGGCTGAAAATGTAAAATTGACCTCATTTGAAAAGTTGAAGTTCAATTGGAACCAAACTTGAATCATAGGTGCAACATGGGATCCCTCATTTGTTGATGAGGTCAAAGGTCACATATTAAGGTCAAAGGTCATGTTAGGCCTATCATTCACTAACCGCGATGGCGGGCGACACAAGCAGGACCGATGTATTTTTTTAATTTCATCTCATAGTAAAAGTTACAGCAATTTTTTTTATTCATCTCATAGTAAGTAGTAGTAAAACCAAAGTTTTAAATCCGGTTTAGTCTCCGCTAACGGGGGTGGCCGGATTCACCTCACATTCACAGCAATATTGCTGCTGTGTGAGAATTTATTGGAGCAAAATATAATTGACCAGATGCCCTTCCTGACGTTGATGTTTTGGATGGCCACCTTTAGCTCTCCAGAGCTGATGCCCTTGTAGGTAGAACTTCTTTTTAGTTCTACCAGGGTAACTAGCTACCCTCCTCAAAACCCGATGGGAGTGACGGTTTAGCCATTGAAGGTTATAGTAAATATTACAGTGTTCAATCCAGATGGGTAAAAGGAATCATTGTAGGGTTCTTGCTCTTTCCTCTTGTGAGACTGGGAGCATGAAAGGGAAGGACGCCGTTTGTTGCTGAAACACTTTAATATGACATTAGAATGATTGACATTAGCGAAAGTAAATTCTGTGTTGTAGCATAGTCAGCATAAGCAAATCTAAGTCTAGAATTACAACTCTATTGTAGTTGGATAAGCATCGACTAAGAGTCATGGTGCTAACATTCAATTAAAGCAACTTTGTTTTATTGGCGGTCTGACTGCTGTCTGATGAGTCAAATTCAAGTCTGATTTATTCTTTGTTTAACCAGCAAGATGTGTTCCATATTCTCACTTGGGCATTTTGCGTGATCGCTAATGTTGGGCAACACTGCATTGCACTATGCATTAGTGCGTCTACTCAATCAATTAGTGTGCTACTACAAAACCTGTTTATAACAAAACAGTAAATGTCACACAAGGCTGTGGCATATGGACCTTTTTGATATGCCCCCAAAATTGCACACACACATTTCATGACACCATATTTGACCTAAAAACAATGAGGTAAATATAACCCAGACCCGAAGATTCATCCCGAAACGGCCGTCGTAACCAAAATCTACGGTGCCCACAAGTATTATACATGAGCATACGCACGTCATTAACATAGTGTGGGCACACCATATTGGTTTAGTATGTTCGATTGGAAAGTCCTTATGCATAATCATGAGGCACACGGTATTTTACGGTTCCGTCACCCTTGTGAGTGAAAACACACAAACAACAACTGATGCCACATGCTATCTCCCGGACTCAAGACTCAAATATCATTTTTCTAAGCAACAATTAAACAGGGTCATCGGGAAGAGATTTTTGTGCATTCGGGAGGCAGGAATCTTTTTAGAAGGCATAGTCAGTTTCTTAAATCGATTGGTTTCGCATAATTATTGCAGAAAAAATCGGCTCCCGCGCCGACGATAGACAATGGAACCACTGGAAATGCACACTGGTAACATATCGGCGTGAACGCAAAGCTTTTATATGCGTGTGGTTGCGCCTCAACAGTGACGACACGCGCGTGCTTATGCAGCAACAACCACGGCGCGCGGGGTGTGAGAGAAAAGGGTTACGGGCTTGGGCCATTCCATAAATACACGCGATTCTCCTCTTGGTAGGTAGGCCACACATCACAAAAAAAAAGATGGAGCCACTCATCAATAAGTTGAATGTGCCTGTACACACTGAAATTGCTTTACTGTGTGGTCCAATGGAGAAAAATTTAGAAAAACAATTTTTGATAATTAAAAAGAGCGTGATGTGACTTATGTTCGGGTAGGTAGTGGGAGGAGTAATGCCCGATTCATAAGCTTTCATATTGTCAAACACTGGTTTATGAAGTTGACGCTCCTTAAAGCTCCAAAGCCATTTGTGTAAACTGGGAATGTTCAATTAGAGTAAAGAATAGATGAGGTCAGGGGTCACATACAATCTTGTACATTGTAAAAAAAACCAATGCACCACATTGTCACAATTTTACTCGGCAATATGATGTCATAGATTTCCCGTAACTCGCTCCATGTTCACATACATACAGCTTGACCCTCATTTTTTAAGTTTTAATGTCCTCTTTCAATGAAAATGCTTGCAAACTTGAAAATAGTAAACATCTGTTAATTTTGTGGAACGTGCCTACTCTTTGGTTTAATATTCCAGCTCGATGCCTAAAAAGGATCATATGGTATAGAAGTGACCACGTATGAGACCCACGTTTGCAGCATGTCCCCTTAGGTCATTTGTTAATTTGTTTTGTTTGTTTTGTTGTATTTATTATTTTGCTGGTTGATCATTCAGTGGATGTTATAAAATATCTCTGTTCTTCCACGGGGCCCAGGGGTCACATATAAAAATACATCAAACACAGTGGGGTAACAGGCGGGGGGGGGGGGCCAGGGGGGGCAGGTTGCCCCCCTGGATGACTTTGGCAGGGAAAAGATTGCAAAAAATCATGGTAAATCAGCCGTTTTTTAGCGTCTCTGACGGGAAAAATGGGCATTTTGACCCCCCTGGAGGGGAAAATTTCCCAAACTCGGGGAATTGGAACATTATGCCCCTCAGAGCGGGCAGAGGCCCGATACGCCCATGATCAAACATATCAAAATTATAACAATATTAATACAAATTAAATACAACAAACTATAATAAGTTTAAACCACATTCAACAATCCTATAAAATGATAAATTTTCTTTTTGACTTTTGTCTTTTTTTATATATAAATTACAAATGAATACTTAGATCAAAAACTTTACACTATACACTTGATTATAAATAACTCAACTAGACTAATAGGCACAACATAAAGTTGGTTTAAAAGAGGGAATTATACCAACCTCAAACAAAA
>JAMKCH010034627.1:0-14893 GCA_023653785.1 Ophioderma brevispina | reverse complement strand
TATTTTTTTATATTTAAGTAATAATCTCATTCCATGGCCAGAACTATCGTTTGCGGTCAAATTGAAGAAATTTCATATTTTTGGTGAAACTGCCAGTGCTGGAAGATTGCTAGCAGAAATGTTGCGATTCTCTAAACTTTGATTTTGTAAACAGGTTCTGTGGCAACGGCAGCCACTAGTTGTTCTGCACACAAGGCCGAGTGGAAATGTTTGCCATAGGATTATAACACTGGGCTTGCAATTGCTGTAATTTATTGCAAGCCATCTTCACGTTACAGCTAATTAGTCATGATTGTTCCTCTACTACTTAAAGACACTATCAGTGAATATTATCGGAAGAGTCCTAATATTTGAAATTTGCAGATGAGGATAAGCCTATAGAATTGGTCATAACGTTAGCTTTTCCCAAATGAAGAATGCCAGAAAAGGAAGAAAATGGTCGTGCTCACATATACAAATCTCCATTTATTACTTTGATGTAGTAAGTGTCCGTACGACACTACTACAAAATATAATAGTTTTGCCTTATTCGGTTGCTTCTGGTCCTATCAAATTTGTATGGTTTTATAGATGCCTATACCACTTTAACAGACATGCAAAAAACCTGAGTTTCAATGATTTTTCGATTTTCTAAGTTAGCAAATACACTATAGTCCTATAATCATCAGTATTAGTTCCATATGTTTATCCAATTGATTGCCTAAATTGTGTTTTTTTACTGATTTATGTTACAGATTTGGACCACAATTTTCTTTTGCAATTGTTTGCATTATTAACTTAATTAGGTCCACCCGCCCTTTGCTTGTACTATTTGATTTGAGTTAAAACTCCCAAGTACTTTTGGATTTCACTTGCGTGCAGTCTACAAAAGATATTTTAACAGTTGCTTACATTCATTACATTTGTTTGTTTAACATCCTGTCACCTCACCTGGCCAGCCACAGCAATGCTGACCTGGCACCACCTCTTCTCTCTTCTCTTTATACTGCTCAGGTCCTTGCTTGCAACCCACAACATGTTTCATAACTTCATCCAGAATATTTAAAAACAAGCCAGAAAGAAGCATCAAACAGGATTCCCTGTGTCAGACCAATTGATTTTGTGTGTAGCATTGACTTTTAACTTGTGGCAAAAACACGAATAAATCCCCATGGTTACCGTTGGTGGCATGTTTTCACAGGAAAAGTCTTTTTTGTTATTTATACATGGAAGAGTACTTGTAACATAAATGTCCTGAATACAAATGATTATTGTTATACAGTGGAATAATCATTTCTGATACTGTTAAGTCGGGTGTTTGTTTCACTCCATGGTTCTGAGTTTTGGTTTGGGTGTGATCATCTAAAGTTCATCCCAATTTATACCTAATTTGAAAAAATACCGAGCCCAAAATATATATTATGATCTGGAATTATAACCATTTCTGTAAAAATTACTTGGGGCCATTTGCCCCAATTTCCAAGATTAAGCCTGTCCCCTGTTCCTCATCTTCACAAAATATCTCATGAAAGTGGTAGTATGCATGTTTTGTTTAAAGGAACTAGCAGCGAAATGCGAGATATAAAAAATGTGGGAAAGGCATTTTTTAACTTATAATCAGGGATCTTGTAACGGATTCCATATAACTGCTTTAAATGTCGACATAAACCTCCCAATAGTGAAAAAGACGTATTTAGGAAAGTTATCAGTAAAACTTCTCCCGTAAATAGACATGCAGCGATGGCGTCTTCCAATCTACACTAAACAGTTGATTGTGGGTTTCCCTCAGTACTAACAGAAGAAACCAAGATCAATCATGTTGTGTTTTGAGATCAACTGTATCAATCATTGTGCACAATATTAACGCTTAAAATCTGGGATCTTCACTGGAAAGGCTTTTTTGATCACAAGTCAAAATTGATACCACCAGGGAATATAGCTATACGTCCGCCGGCGCGGCCCGGCCATGTCTGGACTTTCTCCCACAGATGTGGGAGGTGCCAACCGCACTTTACTTCATGAAATGAAAAATTACCACATAAATTGGCAAATAGCTAATAGTTTGTCCATATGTTGCCAAGATGTAGTCAATTTTAATAATTACACCCGGCACTGCAGAGATGCGCTAGCTATAACCCTGATACGCACGTTAGAAATTACAGAATAGCCAAGCCAAGCACCCAGTCCAAACGCATTTGCAGGTGATTTTCGCATATCCATGCAGTAACAAAAATAACAAAAATATGAATTTCGTTATTTTTTTTATGTTTTCGTATAGCAAATCGCTGCTAATCCCCTTTAATATATACAGTCTGAGCTGGGTTATGTCTTGGTAAAAGAGTAAGGGAACAAGTGTTTCAGTCAACTACAGTTGTCCAAGGATTTCCATAGCCACAAATTCCTTGTTGTACTGTTCAGCAATGTGCTTCATAGTATTTTCTAGAATGGTTCAAAATTTACCTCAACAAACAGAACACAGTTTGTTTATTTACAATAGTCACAATCTACACAAAATATAATTGATACAGAATATGCCCCAGGGCTCTATTTTAGAACCGTAGTAACCCTAAGTAGCAGACGACGTGCACTTTAACTTCTTAGGTAAAGCCCGTCTCCCTGATCTTGGGGAGAGCTTGTGCTTCTCTAAACATGGACGACATGTGCTACTTGTATGATTAAAGACCCGCTGATTCAGGGATGGAGTTTCAACGTACAAAACTGTGTGCATTAGTTATAATTATAACAGTTTTTGGAGACGAGATAACAAGGAACTTGACTAAGAAGTGTCAACATGCCAACGTACGAAGCTGGAGATTCAATCCATTCAGGTACAGAGCCATGGGCTCGTTATGTGGACAGATTGTCTCAATATTTTGAGGCTAATGAAATTACCGACGATGGCCGGAAGCGGGCAATATTGAACTCGGTAGTAGGACCGGCAAATATGAAGGGTATGTAAGTTGTTGGCACCTAAGGACGCCACCTGAGGCGACTTTCCAAGAAGTCAAAGAGGCTATGGAAAAGCACAGTGTGCAACTCTGTCTGTGATCGCGAGCGGTAAATTTAACACAAGACATCAGAAGCCCGGTGAATCGTTAGCAGCATTTGCAGCTGATTTGAGAGGACAAGCCCAAAAAGCCAAATTTTCCAGCAACATTGGATGAGACATTAAGAGACAGATTTGTGGTTGGAGTCGCAAGATAGCGAACAGCCGTTACTTGTTGTCCACAGGGTGACAAGTTGACATTCAGTAAAGCTCTTGAACTGGCTTAACTACCATGGAATAGGCACAACTCAGCATGCAAACAGCTTGAGTTCTTACAGGCTACAAATGCCCCCGATTAAGTATGAGACAAGGTAAAGGAGTAAACAACCGCACAATAGTAAGCAAAATACTGGTAACAGGGGCGGACAGAAATGTTACAGATGGGGACAGAACAACCACAAAGCCAGTGACTGTTATAGTGTGGGTTGTATGTCAATGAAACCAGTTCCCGTGGATTTTGGTGCTAAGTTGATTTTCTTGCTGGTTTTTCAATAGGGACCAGACACTCAGAAAATGAGGGGTGCAAATTTTTCGGACTGCGACCATTCCGCAAGGGGGAATGTCCTACAGGGAAAAATGTAAAATCGAGTCAAATTGTGATTTAATGTACATTAACATGTTCGCCTCCTTACCTAAGGATTAGAAAAAGTATATTATTTGCCTAGGTTCCGACCTATAGTTAAAGCCACTATAGCACATAATGGTTCAAGGTCATCTGGGGGAACATTTACCCATGCTCAGATTTTGTTGAAACTGGTGATAAGTTATTTGGGGAAGGTTCACAGGATCCAAAAAAAAAAATGTATTATTTTACGTGTGTGGGCATTTGGTTGGCTAATTACATAGCAAAATGTAGCAAGGGGTCTTACATGGTCTATGGAGGTCACCAGAACTTTCCTGGATGTCGCAATTGGTGATATCAAACGATCAATTTAAAAAGCATTTTCTGTTTCTTTCAGTTGGACACAAGGAATCATTTGACACCACTTTCAACAACATCGGAGCATTACCCCAGGGTGACCTTGAACCATTAGTGGGGCTACTTACCGCTTTAACTAAGGTTGGAACCTATGCAATATATATACTTTTTGTAAACCTTAGACAGTCGAACGAGTTAGTGTACATTAAAACACAATTTGACTCGATTTTAAATTTTCCATGTTCCTAACATTTCCCCCTTGAAGAAGGGGCATGCAGTAGGAAAATTTGCACCCCATCATTTTCTGACAGTTTGGGTCCTATTGAAATCCAAACAGCAACAAAATCAATTTTAGCATTCAACCTCCTACGGAATACACACCAACCCACAGTATTAGCCAAAAATCTTGAATGTTTCAAATGTAAGAAACGTGGTCCACGTGGCGAAGGTCTGCCGCTCGCGCAGTCAAGGTCAGAGTCGCGGGTCAGGCGAACTTGTAAACCAAGAAGTACAGAATTGTAACCCTGCTCACTAGACCGTGTATGAACACTGGCAATCAAAGTTGTGCCGAGGCGTATGGAATGTATAATGTATCCAGTAAGAAGGATCACCACTGTATGTCCAAGTGGGATTAAAGATAAGCCAGTGTCAATGGAGTTGGATACGGGAGCTGCCAGCGTCACATCATGAATGAAGTATGTACAGCGATGGTGGGGACCTGAGGTTTTACCATTATCAGATACATATACAAAGCTCTCACACTTACACGGTCAGCAGATACCGTGGTTGGTGAATGTACAGTGACAGTCAAGCACAAGGACAAGACAGCTAGCTTACCCCTGCTAATAGTGGCAGGCAGATGGACTCCATCCACTTTTTGGTAGCGAAAAACTGGTTGCGTCCACTGGGTTGGACTTTGAAGAAATTCTTCGTGTAAATATGCTACAGCCAACAACCACGCAAGAATGTGCTCAATCAGCATGAAGCCTTGTTCCGTGATGAACTTGGGTGCATCAAGGGGCAAAAAGTCCATATTAGTGTAGGGAGCGCGCCAACCGCGATTTTCACAAGCCCGCCAGGTTCCATTTGCTTGAAGGCAAAAGGGAATCAGAGTTGCAGGCGCCTTGAAAACCGCAGGAGTTCTTCGAGAAAGTGATTTTTCGCGGTGGGACATCCCCTATGTGCCGCGTAGTTACAAGTTCCGGTAACATTCGCATTTGTGGAGACTACAAAGCAACCGTAAATCAAGCTGTTTTGCCAGATGGTTATCCTATGCCAGGGTGGAGGAGTATTTTCTAATACTCACCGGAGGAAGACATTATCCAAAATTGGACCTGAGCAAAGCATACCACACCGCTGGAATGGATGATGAAGTCGCGAGCTGACAACAATCAACACCACAAAGGGCTGTACCAGATACACGTGCCCGTATGGATTTCCACAGACGTCATTTTCAGAGGACACTGGACGTTCTTCTCCGGATATTCCTCAGACCGTGTCCTCGATGATGTGTTGGTGACGGGCAACACCGAGGATGAGCATCTCGCAAACTTGAACGCAGTATTAACGCGTTTGGAGAATGTTGGAGTACGCTTGCGCAAAGAGAAGAGAAGTGCATTTTCTTTGCACCAGAGGTTGTCTTTTTGGGTCAACGTATTACGCGCAATGGGCTACAGCCGACGTTAGAGAAACGTGAAGTGCAGTGGTGGATGCCAGAAAAACGAGGAAACACCACAAGAATTGAAATCGTTCCTCGGGTTGTTAACTATTATGGAAAGTTCATACCGCAGTTGTCTACCATGTTGCCCACCACTAAATCGTTGCTGAACAAGGATGTTCAGTGGTCTTGGGGTACCGCACAAAAGAATTGCATTTGTCAAATGCAAGCAGCAGCTCATGTCAGCTGAGGTTTTAGGGCATTACAACCCGGAGTTGAAGTTAGTCTTATCTTGTGACGCGAGTCCATACGGAGTGGGGCAGTATTAGCTCATCATCTGGATGATGAAACTGAGATCCATTGGCATATGCTTCACGCTTCCTTAGCACAGCAGGAGAAAAATTACTCGCAGTTAGATGTGAAGGCTTGCAGTAATTTCGGGTAAGAAATTTAACCTAGTAGATATATGGCAGGGATATTGAAATTTGCACAGATCACAAACCGCTGCGGGTTATTCGGGGAATCGCGCGCCATTCCAGCCTAGCATTTCGCGAATTCAAAGTGGTTCACTGCACCTTGGCAGCATATCGCTATAAGTTGGTTTACAAGCCAGGATTGTCCAATGCCAACGCAGACGGGTTCAGTAGACTACCTTTGCCAGAGGAAAACCAGGAAGCACACCTGATCCTGAGGACTATGTGTTAGTCATGGAACCACCTGGAGTCAACATCAGTAAATCCAGACAAGATTCGTCAGTGGACTGCACGCGACCCGGTAATGTCTAAAGTGTATAGTGTGTGTTAGTGGGTGGCCAAAAGAATGCCCATCTGACAAAGATCTTATGCCATATTTCACACGCAAAGATGAGCGGAGTGCTCACGATGGTTGTATAATGTGGGGATCCCGAGTCATTGTGCCACCAAAGGGTCGTCACTATATTATAGAGGAACTCCAATTGACACGCACCCTGGAATCTTCGTATGAAGTCGCTTGCGCGAAGTATGTGTTGGGGGGGGGGGGAGGGGCCAAAGAGTAGACAAGGACTTAGATAATAAAGTCAAACAATGTAACAGCTCAGTACAAACAGAAAGAGCCCCCACTTGCACCATACACCCGTGGGAATTTCCCAGCAAACCAGGGTCAAGGTTGCAACATGGACTATGCTGGACCCTTTATGGGTCACATGTACTTAGTGGTAGTTGATGCTCACAGCAAAGGATGTTTGTTGTTTGAGGTTTACCCAAGGGCGTACTTCAACCTCGCAAGCTACTATTTGAAAAGCTTCGCTGTGCATTTGCTACCCATCGAGACTGCCAGCCATAATGTGTAAGACAATGGGGAACTAAGGTTTCATAGTGCAGGAATTTGCAGAATCTTGCAGCGTAATCGCATAAAGCACATCAGATCAGCACCGTTTCACCCAGCGTCGAATGGCTGCGGAAAGAGCGGTACAGACATTCAAGGAGTCTATGAAGAAGAATGGAGGACAATGCATCAGTGGAAACAAAAGTTCGCGGTATTCATGATGCGCTACGTATCACACCGCCACACCACACTGGACATCTCAAGCGCAGGTGCTCATGAATCGTCAACTACATCACGCCTAGATTTAGCACGTCCAAGTATTGAGAGAAGAGTATGGTTTCAAAAAAGAAGACCAAAAGCGTGGTCATGATAAACGCACCAAGAAGGCGGTTTTAAAGGGGCGACTTCGGTGTACGCTCGCAATTTGGCACGTGGTCCCAAATGGCTTCCAGGACAAAATTGTGGCACAAAGGGACGCTCACCTGACATTAGGCAAAGGGCCGGTCGCAATTGGAACCGTCAATAGATCAGGTGATTAGTGGTAACCACGCCGATGCTAATAACCGGCAAACCGCCAAGAGTCGGACTTGCCACTGGGCCGTACCTTGGTAGGTACCCTGAATAAGGGGGGGAGTAAGTTAGGATCAGCAACCACAACCACGATACCCCATGTTAAGTTGCCACTAGAACCTCCAAGAGACAGGTGAAACCCCCTGACCGGTTTGGTTGGGATTGAACTGTTGGATTTCATGAACTCATTTACCAGATTTGCCTTTGATTTAAAAGATGATTGTTAGAAATTTGATCAGGTTAGCCAAAAATTTTCAGAGAACTGCAAAGAAAATATTTTGGTTCTTACGTGATGTTTGGTAAAATCACTTCAGTGAATTAAAAACCAATGGTGTCTTACAAAGATTATTTAATCAGATGAGTGGGAGTCAAGGAAACAATATTCTGTGTTAGGTTAGTCAAGGTTTATAACACAAGAAGATGTGTTATCTCACTTAATTTGTAGAGATTACAAGTTAGTACTATTTTATATCCAAATTGTTTTGACAAAAAAATAATCAAATTGGAGTACGGCGAGTGATCATTTTTAAACAGGTAGTGCTGAAAAAAATATTAGGAGAGACTGTTAATACTGGGGTCACTTACAATGTAATGTTAAAGGTCCAAAAAGGTTCAGAATGGTGGAAAGTTGTTGAGATACAAAAAAGGGACTAAAGGTGGAGGGGTGTAGTAACCTAAGTTAGCAGAACGACGTGAACTTTAACTTCTTAGGGTGTAAAGGCACGTCTACCTGATCTTGGGGAGAGCTTGTGCTTTCTAAAAAAAACCATGGAGACCATTGTGCTACTTGTATGATTAAAGACCCGCTGATTCGGGATTGAGTTTCCCCGTACAACTGTGTGCATTAGTTATAATATAACAAGACCTTGGATTTATTATTTTTGTCAATGAATTCCAAATGCTGCCCATGAATTGTCTTTTATACGTATGCAGATGACACCAGTGCATTTACATATCATGAATAAACAAATTAAAGGGGCATTTGTGATCCACAGCCTCGTCACCCGACTTGCCGAAAAAATGTTGAGATTTTTATATCATCTGAAACGATAGCCTTAGTATCCACGTGTGCCCACTCTTATGTGCAAATTTGGCGCAAAGATTCGCAAAATTTACCGCACAGTAGCCTATGGAACGTGGAAAACTATCATTTGCTCGATACACAAAACCGCAAGACTGGAATCAGCCTGTCAAATTATCTTTTCTCAAGGAAGTGATCATGAATAAACAGAAGGTGCTGAAAAGCAAGAAATGCACCTTTAAATCCAATAATAAAATGTTACTAGTGAAACTGAACAACTTGTTCAAGTCCAAATAAACTTTCACTACAATCGTAAAAAGAACGGCATGCTTCTTGACACTTATCAGTAAAACAAATAAATAATCAATTAATATCTCCATCGATGATAATAAAAGTAAATCAAGTCAATGCTTTCCCCCCAATTTTTTAGGTATCACTATTAAATGGACCAAAAAACCTTACTTGGAAAAACCACATTGAGGTGTTAGTCAAGAATGTTCTAGCAGTACCCCGTTATTGGAATTATATTAAGTAAAACACTATTAGCTACATTACTTCTTACTTAGTCTCTACAACACACTGTTTAGATTGCATATGGTATCGCTGCATGTGCAAGGGCACAGAGATTGGAGAAACTGCACATTATTCAAAAGCGTGCACTGAGATCAGTGAGGCAATTAGTGATTATAGAAGGCATCTAATCCTTTGTTAAATACAAATCAACTAAAAAAAATGGATTTTGGGTGTAACTTAATATAATAACTTCATGGTACAACAAGCAACAAAACGTTGCCCTCCCACCTTATGAGCATTTTTTGTAACAAATGCAATAATCCACACTTATTCTAACAAGACCTGGCATCAGACTTTCAAGTACCTACCTAAAATTAAACTTGAATTTTGTGGTAAATCTATATCTTTACTTTGGGACTAAACCATACAACATTTCACAATGTTCACAACTCAAACACTCAGTCTTTTAAAACTTAATTCAACAAGTCACTTCATTTCAAACTACAAACTATTATAAGTTGTACAGAGTCCTGGGACTTGAACAGGATGAAGGCCATTTTCTGGCTTACTTTCCAGTAACTCTTCCCACACATTAATTCCATGTAACAATTAATGGTTACATATCATTATTTTTTTTACTATGTATGACTGTGGATATAAATAAATAAAGTTTATGTTACGGTATGTGGAACATTGTTGGGTAGTTTTATTATCAATCAATTTAGCTTTACAGTTAATAGGTTTTAATAAATCAACACTTGTGTTTCTGGGAAATAACCATGATTCTATCAACCCCCCATTTAGTGTCAATGACCTGAAGAACTTATCCATGTGGTGGGTGGGCTGTCATCCAACCATCCATAGTTCTGTTCTGTTTGTAGCTGTTAGGAAATCAAATAAATTTCCTTATAGGCATATACCAGAGGGTGGTTTGGAATATCCATGATGCATTGCAATGTCCTATTCTGTACTGTAACTAAACACATGTCAGTACTTAGGATAAAAAGTGTTTAAAAAGTTCAAGAACAACAGACATTTCATGATCATAAGCAAAAAATTCCCGGTCACAGAGCAAAGGAGTCCAAAAAAGGAAATATTCAAAATTTTAAATGTTTTAATATAGGGATTTTTGTGGATCACATGACCTATTTAAGTGAAATTGTCCCA
The DNA here is from genome assembly GCA_023653785.1 of Ophioderma brevispina. NCBI lineage: Eukaryota > Metazoa > Echinodermata > Ophiuroidea > Amphilepidida > Ophiodermatidae > Ophioderma > Ophioderma brevispina. The sequence continues at coordinate 4,716 of JAMKCH010034627.1, read as the reverse complement.
AAACTGTGTTTTGAATTGACGCATACAACCCTCGGGGCATATACCATTGTCCTTAACTCTAAATCTGGAACTAGAGGCTTTTGTACTGCTGCTTGAGACAACCACCAAATCGTTCAGGACTGTGATTATTCTGGCCAATGTTTTGGCTTTTATCCACTCCGGATTTACATCAAATCCGTGGATAGAAAAACACCTTAACATATATAAGCAAAAGGGAGGGAGCTGGGCACCATCTTTTTGTTGACATTGGGCATTGTCACTTTTCTCCCTTTTGGTTGTGCATGTTTATTGTTAATGTCTTCAGGATTACCATTGCCTCCAATTTTTCTCCTTGTACTTAGTGGAAGGCATGAATCCTGATCTGCAGCAGCGATCATATGCATGTGTGTGGCATGGGGCCCGAGTGTGTGATTTTTATGCTGTGTTTACTACTCCTATATTTTCCCACTTGCCCTGTATTTCAAAATTATATAAAACACCCCCAACACCCCACCGCCTCCCCACACCCCACCCCCTCCAGTCCAACAACCCACCTTCCTTCCCAACACCCCCTCCCCTCTCCATCGCCATCACCAATCCTCCCGTCCCCACCTCCCCACCCCCCCCAACACCCCTCACCAACACCCCATTCCCCTTCCCAACACACCCCATCCTCCCCCCAAACCCCAACACCCCATCACGCCTCCCCCAACACCCCATCCCACCCTACCCTCCCACCACCCTACCTTCCCACCACCCTACCTCCCCAACCACCCCTCTCCTCATCTCCTCCCCAACAACCCCTTCTTCCCTCGCCCACACCCCTCCCCTGTACAACAACCCCTCCCCTGTACAACACCAACACCCACCCACCCCAACATCCCTCCCCTCCCTAACACCCCTCCCCCCACCCCTAACACCTTCCCACCATACCCACTGCCTCCCCAGCAACCCCCCTCCTTCACAACACCCACCATCCCCACACCCACCATCCCCAACACCACATCCTTCCCCTCTCCAACACCCCCACCCCCTCCCCAACACCCACCCCCTCCCCAACACCCCATCCCCTCCCACACCCCTCCCCTCACCTCCCCCAACCCCCTTCCCCTCCCCCGTCTTTCATCACAAAACCCACCTCTCCTCATCCCCACCCCACCTCCCCTCCTCCCCACACCCTCCCTTCACCCCTCCCCTACCCTCCCCAACAATCCCCCCCTCCCTCCCCAACTCCCCCCCTTCCTACCCCCTCCCCTCTCAACACCCCTCTCCTCTCCAACATCCCACCCCCTCCCAACACCCACCTCGCCCAACAACCCCCTCCCCCCAACACCCATCCCCCCCCTCCTCCCAACACCCAACACCCAATCCCCTTCCTCCCCAACACCCCCTTCCCTCCCCTACCCTCCCCAACCCCCACCCCCTCTCCAACACCCCCCTCCTCCCCCACCCCCATCCCTCCTCCCCAAATCACCACCTCCCCATCCCCGTTGCACACACTTGCCCCTAGCCCGCAACATCCCCTCTCTCCCCACAGGCCCCCTCCCACACCTACCCCTCCCCCTCTCCACCCACCCACCTCCCCATCCCCAACCCCCAACACCCCCTCCCCAACACCCCATCCCCTACCCTCCCAACACCCAATCTCCCTTCCGCCCAAACCACCCCCCTTCCCTCCCCTACCCTCCCCACACCCCCCTCCCTCTCCAACACCCCACCTCCTCCCCACACCCTCCCTTCCCACAACCCCTCCCCCTCCCCCTGACACACACTTCCCTACCCCAACATCCCCCTCCCTAACACCCTCCTCCCCAACACCTACCTCCCCTCTCCACACCCCACCTCCTCCCCAACATCCCTCCCACTCCTCTCCAACACCCCTTCCCTCCCCTCCCACAACATCTCCCCCTCCCTACCCCCCTCCCCTCCATAACACCCCCAACACCCCTCACCTCCCCTACATCCCCCACCCCCTCCCACACCCCCCCTCCTCTCCCCAAACCCCCACCTTCCCTCTCTCCCAACAACGCACCTCGACCCGCCCAAACACACCCTACCCTACCTGGCCCCCTTCCATGTTAGCACAGTATTTTGTATAGCATAACACCATATTAATGCATTTTTTAATTTTTGCAATTGCATCACAAAATCTAATCAGGTCGAGAGCTCATCAACCCACTTCCTCCCAATTACATCAAGGTAGCCTTATGGCACTCAGATATATCGTAACAAGCAGTTTAACATGGACAGCCAGACAGAAAAAGTGATATCCTAAGTCTCTGCCTAACAAAGTTCATGCTTATCACTATATTGCTCTCTCGTCTTCCCTCGAGTCAGTGACATCAGCGTGTAATGTTTAGTCGCAGCATGAATCGCGAGTGTTGATTCAAAGTACCAACGTACGCACACACGTGTACAAAAGAAAATATGCCGCCATACAAGCCCAAACGTGCTGACGTCAATGCGCCTCGAGGAAGATAAATGGAGTTATAGTGTTCAACTTTGGGTTTACTCACCCTGTACAATTAAAAATTATAGAATACCAAATACTATTTGTATTGTACCAGATGAGCCCAAAGACAAAACTTTACTGTTACACGTACATTGGATCAAATTTGGACCTCACCCTGATACAGTAGTTGTAATGTGATTCTCTTTTCTCCATTTTTCTCTCTCCACCTCTCTACTTTCATTCCCTTCTCTTTTCTCTCTAGGTATACTTTTAGCACTTGAAAAAGAAACAAGATATTGTTTTTGACCAAACGATGTATCAGAAAATGACTTTGCGAGAGGTGGAGGTCTCTTGAAGATCTCTTTTATTGAATTAGAAAAAATGCAGATGTTCTGGACTATATTGCGCTTTGTAGCTAAGATCAAATTTTTCCTCTTCTGCACGTAACATTTGTATAGGGCACTTCTAGCTGTTGTCCATAACCGATTTTGCACATACTTAAATTGCTGAAGCCCTTGTTTTAACTTTCCTTTACTAACCGGTGCTTGGCCATGGGAAACGACACTTGGCACTTTGAAGCCTCACATAGAAGACCTCCTCCCTCTGGCCACATCAGTGACTCCTCAAATTTCTTCTCATGTTCTTCTGAAATCACAATTTCCTGAATCAAGTTTATGACAATTTGCCCATCTTCCTTTTGTTCTGCATTGCCTGGGTATTTTAAGTTGTCTGTCCTGTACATGAATGGAATACATTTGGCCTCTAGTTGGAAGGACTTCATCCTCCTCTTTGGGTATGGGAGGTCTCCTAGGAAATCACATTTGAGGCTGTCCAACACTGACGTAGCTACACAGTAAGGGGGAAAAAGACAAAAATGTGGAAAATTAACATGGTTTCAGTAAAAAAAAAATGTTCATGGGTAATTTAGACTTAGAGGGGGGGTTTTTTTAAATAAAAATTTATTGAAAATTAGTTAAAAATTCATAATCACGATTAGAAATTTTCTCAATAAAAAAATTGTTGTCAAAACTAATACAATTTACATAGGAGCAGAATTTCAGCATGATTCAACTTACCTTAGTGCTTTGCAAGGGTTGAACCTCTTCCATAGATGGACAAAAATCTTCCACTGTTCATGAAAAGAAAACAAAATTAAAACTACTTAATAGAATGTTATGGTATTGGGCCCGTTTCACAGTAAATTGCAACTTTTGAATTTTCCACTTAAAACCATATAGGATTTTTTACAGGAAGGTGCTACAGAGTCACTTTTTGTGTTGTCTTAGATCTCTACTAGACCTACCTCCCCTACCTAAACCCAATTATTTGTGCTTGTAGTTCAGGAGACGGCCCACCCAAGAAATGGTCAAAATTGATGAATATGGCGTCACCAAAAATATCATGCCTTTTGTTTGCTGGCATATTAGCTATGTGAACATGTCAATGTTTACTTTTGAGTTCTTTTAGGCAACTAGTGACACTTTATACCATGTGAAAATAAGGTGTAGCAGAGTGCTAAAAAAAACTATATGGAGCAAATCAAAATTGAGTGTTGGACGTGAATTTTCCGGTCACATTGAATACATTTTATCAATTACACTGAAACTCCTGTGGTGGATATCTCTGGCATTTTATTTGTATCATTTACAAAGACAATGCCTCATGATATGCACCACACACAAATTTATATGACTGGTCCTGAATAATCAGATAGGTTATTCGAAATCTTGCCCGCAATTTTCCGTTCACATTTTGTACACGCCAACACTTTTTGCAGAAGCCTGTGGTCTTTATGAAGTAAGGTTCTATGTTTGTGTAACTTCTGCTCTGAGGAGCACTTGCACTGGACTAGTAAATTGTACTAAAGTTTTGACAAAACACTGTAAAAATGGCTTGGCTCTATCAACATTAACATTTGCCGTTCACCACCAGTCACGTCAACACAATTTGTCACGTCCAACACACTCGAGTTGCATATCTCAAAAACGAGGAGGTATGCAACTTTTAAATTTATAGTAGTTTCTAGTTGTTCCATGGTTTTGTGAACTACCAACTTTGAGGTGCGATCAGTTTTAGCAAATTTTCAAAAATGCCCGTCACATTTCAATTTGTCACGTCCAACGCAAGTCAATTCAAGCAAACAGGCAAAATCTAACAGCTTTGGAATATTGGAAGGGCATGAGGACGAAACAAAGCATTCACTAGGGAGTAGTAGGTTTCATTCTTTATAGAGCTTAAAAATCAGTTTTTTGTTTGTAATGAAATGTCAAAAAGTAATATTTAAG
>JAMKCH010034626.1:0-15998 GCA_023653785.1 Ophioderma brevispina | reverse complement strand
AATACCTCTTCCGGTTCACGGCATAAAAAAAATATTGCACACATAAAAAAAAAAAAAAATATATAGTTACCATATTTTTTATTTGTATGGTTCCTTGGTTCCCAAATTTTGAGGAAAACTTCGGGTAAAGAAAGTAACCGGACGTATAGCCTTACATAGAAAACAATCTTTAAATGTAAAAAGTGCAAATCGCCCGCCGATTTAAAGTGAGCAAATCCTGAACAAAAAAATTCTAGACTTGTGAAAAGTAAGGTCGGTATTCTTTTCTTATTCTGAAAACAAAGCGGTTATTCGGAGAAGACATGGGAGCAAACATTTTTTTATCTGTGTGTTATTCTTTTGCTCTTGCAGACAATTATGAATTTGGCATGTAAAATTAAAGAGAGCTTGAGAAAAGAATGTTTCTGCATGGTCAGTGTCGTGTTTTATGCGCTTTATAACCTTCAGATAAAACACTTCACAAAAACCAACTTAGTATGGCTTTGTTAAATTGCATGGCTTTAATAAAAGAAAAAATCGGTGCTCTAAAAAGAAGCTCATGAATTAGTTATGGTTTCTTTAAAGGAACGGTTTTAAATAAGAATACAACAATATAAGTCGCAACTCATATTTCTAGTGTTTGATAGTTCAGTAGACATATTAAAAAAAAGTAGGCATACATCTAAAAAAACATACTCGTCAAAACAGTCACAGTTGCAACAGCCACAGATTTTCCTGAAAGCATCTATGCGTAATTATTTGACAACAAACAAATAGGATCGCACAGTCGGACAACTATCATGACTATTGTGATCCTAATTCCTAACTAAAGTCCAATCCATGATCTTCACATTTTATTATGATCCCACATAATATTACGAATTTCGCTTCTTGGCGATTACTTGGTACGTTCGTTACGCATGACTGTGTCCGGCTGTATAACCGATCAGCGTGGACACGTCCGTAGCCGTATACGGCTACCTAACACCAGGGCCTGTGTGATTATATAGCCCGTATACGGCTACGGAACCAGTGGGTTTAGGTAGCCGTATACGGCTACGGAAACACTCCCAATTTCCCATCCCTATTCATGATTTATTTTGGTACCCGTAATACGCGTATAATCCATATCATAACAGGTGAGACCTACAAGGTAGTACAAGCAATCAGAAGCATTCTTTAATCGAATGACATTTTCGTTACGGACCACTCTATTTTAGGTTTGCAGAACAGTGACTGTATTTAAAAACGTAGCAGTGGTTTACTCATTTAATACAACTCGGATAAAATTTAGTTTGCAAAGCAACCCTCCTCAATATACGAGCACAGTCATACCCTTCTTTACTCGGAATTGATTAGTTTTGTTATGGACCGGCTCTATTTTGAGGTTTGCAGAAGAGTATGTACTTAAAAACGTGTAGCATGCAATTTTACTGGTTCACAATATAACTCGATAAATTATTCACCCAGTTGTTGCTAATGTCCTTATCACAAAAAAAAACGCACCGTTGTTTCCTGGTTAAATTTCGCGCATGCGTACTGATGCTTGAGTGAATCCTATTTTTAGATGCCTGTAGCGTCGGCGATTCACCGGGCAACCAGCGCCCGAAATCTGAAGTACAAAAACCTTTGCACGTGAAATATATCTTACAAATGTAGACGAATGGCAAAGAACAAAAACCAGGGAGGGCTGCATGACGAAGACTTCAACGGTCAAAGGGGGGAATTTTTTGATCCTACCATGGCACTATTGCCGCTGCCAGGCGATTTCGGCCATCGTAAAATAGACGCTCTTGAAAGACAATAAAATATATTGCAGGGGGTGCGGCCAAGAAATACTTCATTAAAAAATCAAGATAGCCTAAGTTATTGCCCTCAAATTAGAAATCCTGTGCCTACTATTTTGGTATATGCGTCAATATAATACTATGCCTTAAACCTTATGCTATTGTGCGCCAGTCAAAGCTGGCCAGCTAGCTGGTTTCACAACAGGCCTTCACATGGCTTACGCTAATTATACTAGAGAAAAAGTGATAGAATCTGTTTACGTAATGTTAGTGCTTGACATGTTGCACCCAATACGCACACACTGTGGAAGGCGTATATGTAGCAGGGTTGTCACACATGGTCAAAGTTATGTCTGCTGAAAAATTCTATATAAAAGACCTCCAATTTTCCAAACTGCTGCAAGGGGTGAGAGTAGACTTCTAACTCTTCATTTTGTCCATTTTTCTTTCATTAAATTAGTTGCATGTTGAAAAATGGCATAAACTTCTGGACACCATATGTCCTTCAGAGTATTGATCAAAGGCGCGCTGTTATTTTGGTTGGCGGAAGGAGGTCACGGATCAGAATCGAGCCCTCTGCAGAAGGCGAATTTCATTATTTACACAGAATCACGGTCTATTGACAGGTTGGAATGAGAATAAAAACACGTCACTGAACGTCAAATGTATGATCACATGCTTAAGTCGTGACAGTCAGACCACCTGGTTTGGCCGCCATTTTTTGTTTTTTAACCATTGGAGTAAATGACAAGGTCGAATAAAAAATTTGCCGATTTCTTCTTTGGCAGTAAGGGATCATTCATAAAGGAAGTGGCACTGCTGTTAGGGAGCTGTTATCAACCTTAGAGGTAAGTATATTCGTGTTGTAGCGTGTTGTCCCAATTCAGCCACTTGGCCTTGTTCCAAATGTTTTTCAGTAGTGGCGCCATAAGCTGGCAACCGTTCCCAGGGGATGCAGTCATGGTTCTGAATGTAGGTTATGACTTGAGATAGGGGTTATTTAGGGCATGTCACATGCCAAATATGTTACGCATTTCAGAGTAATTCCATACAAGGCCTACCATGAAACACTCATAACAAATAATTAGGAAAACTATGAGTACATTTTTATTTCTTGTAAACCAATATATGAAAATATTTTAATTATTTCAAACAGTGTTTTATAAATCATTCAAACATTGCTATTGCACAATGATGGTCACATGGGCGGTTATGACGGGGAAAATACAATTCTGAAATTTTCCTTGTAAAACACAGGTGAATATTGCATCCGACCTCTAAAACAAAAAAACCGACCCAGCTTGCAATGAATACTATCACATAGTACATGTGCTGTATTTTACCGATCTAATTAGTGTCATTTCGTACCTAATTCAAAAATTTAATTACAAGAGATCCACCTATCAGGTTTTTAAGATGTCAAAATTCATATTTTCTAATATTCTTGTAGTTTCCTAGACAGTTACCAACATAACTGTGCAAAAATATCAAATTTTGAAAATTGGGGACACTCTTCAAAAAATGTGATGTTATTGCTTTAAGCTTATTTTGTTTTACTGGTGGATTAACAAATAAAGACATGCTTTTCCCGGTTTGGGCAAAAATTTTAGTATAGCGAAATTACTACCTTACGAGAAATCACTCAATATATCGAAAAATTCAGAAAAGTTGTTATCAGATTTGGATATGTTATAAAGGAAAGTTTTGCGAACAAACTATGTAAACTCTCATTTTCTGAAACGCAAGGTAACTCGAGATACAGACCAAGATAGAACATGAATTTTCTGTACAAAGTCTAAGGGAGGCGCAATATAGTGGTGTGACCTTACGGCAGACTAGAAAGTACCACACATGGCGTGGTGGACGTTATTAGGGGTTACTATTGATCGTACATCTTGACTAAATACAAGTGTACTTTTAAATTTGTTTGTTGGTGGATCGATAGTGATCAGATTGCTACTAAGCAGGTTTTGTCTCTTCAGCACGTCTACATGATGTAAAACCAATCTGTTCAATGCCGAAGCTGCCAGAATCGTGTGAATGTGCATTTTAGTTTTCAATAAAAAATCTGAGTTCCCCGCCATTTTTTTGGGGGGTGATTAAAAAAGTTCATAACTTTTAAAAAAAATTATCGCGAAACTTACACCTGCATGCGTCAGCTGAGACTAAACTTTTTTGGCCTAATATTTCTATTGAATACTGCCTTAATATTTAATTCCAACGTATGGGCTATAATCCCGATAGATCATTTGATACCATGTACTTATCTAATTGCTTTTACCTGTATACACACTTATTTTATACAGGGTTTTTCCCAACTATGGTATCATCTTGGGCAAGGACTGGGTAGCAGCACCTATCTCAGGCACACTGGGGGGATGTTTGTCAATGAGGGTGTGCGCGTGTTGGGGATGGTACTCCCCAGTTGCCACAATAAAAACAACAGCCACATTTATCTGCAAATTGCTGATTGCATAATAGGACTTAAAGAATAATGAGATTGGAAACGGAGTAAAGTGAATTACTCCTTGCAGGCGCTCTCTCTAATGGGATGAATAATTGTGCTGCCTAACTCCCCTCCATTCTAGCTCGGATCAAACAAACGATCTATCATGATAGAGTTCTTCACAAATATCGCAGAGAAACTAAGAAGAACGTCCTTATGATATCAGGAAAGAGGAGGAGATAAACAGAATTATGGCAAATTAGAGGATGTGGATTTGAGTGATTTCCAGCCGGATGGTGTTCATAATGACAGTATTAAAAATGAGAGTAAACAGACACGAGTTTGGACACTGAAAAACTTAAAGAAGTGCCTACTAATGGTAGAGAGAGACCTTATCAACCCAAAAAATAGGGTCAGTCAGGTTAAGACCTATCGCTAGTGCATTGTGGGATATTGCTGCATCATGGGTCACATCTCAGGAAATCTACCCCAGATGTGTCACCAGAGTTGTGTCAATGTGCTACATGCTCTATCAACGAATTCCCATAACCAGCGAGTTGGGTATCAAGGGACACAAAACTGAAAGCAAGATTGGTACTACCTACAAGGGGGGTCCAAATGTTAGTTTTCAAACCAAAGAGGTAAGCAAATTTAAAGTTGGTTTTAGGAGTGTTAATATGTTTGGTCCCCTTGTAAATCCCCTTTCTTTCTCCACCTAAACCACGGCACCATTTTTCACGGAATAATAAATCTGTTTTATGGTCATGGTGCTTATGAAGAAAGGAATGCATTTGTATAGTGCCAGTGGTGGCAAAACGATTTTTCAAAGTGGAGGGTCCACCTTGCACTTTATCTGAGCAATTTACTATCGTTTTCTCATGCAGCTGTGATAAACCCAACGTATTTGAACAATCAATTTAGAAAAGTGGTGGGGGCATTCCCCCATTTCTGCCACATATAATTATACTGATTAAAGGTGGGTGACCCAATCAACAAAATTGACATTTGGGTAACGGAAGAAAGGTCATATTTTTCTAAAGGAGGCATATACTAATCCAAATTCTGTATGTCGTGTGTGTGTGTGTTATTTTGGTTTAACCTTTTTCAAATTGCTTGTGCATGAACACCTTGACTCCTAATTGTCACCAAATTCAGGTCATAGGTCAACCATAGACACTTTCATGTTGTAATAGGGTTAAAAGAAAAAGATCACATACCAAGATCAAAGGTCATTAGAGGTCAACTTGTGCAGAGAATGAAAGGAGAGGTGGATCTCGAAAGCGGGAGACACTAGTGGGTTGAGAACTGCTTCCTTTTGATTGTCCAATTTGTACATATTTATTCTACTATCCAAGCTAGTGGACGGATTTAACTTGATTGTAATGTGTTACAAAACATCATTTGAAAAAAAAAACAGACCATGATCAGGTCACTTATATCAACCCTAACACGTCACCGGGAAGTCGGCCCTAAAACGGCCCAGGCCGAGAGTCAATAGGAAGCAACGCATAAGTGTCTCTTGACGTTCCAGGTGCAGTGACAATCGATTACATGCAATCATTGCTTTCCATTTCCTTTGAGCCGGCCTAAAAAACTTTTTAGTCTCACATTAATCTGCAGCAAGAATCTCCTGCAGGGAAAATGTCCACGGTGGGCAATTGAAAGACAATTGGTTTCAACGTCTTCTTCTACGGGAAAAGTGGCCCAAAGTCATCAAAAGCAATGACCGGAATATGTAAGCTCATTCCGGGTTTGCAAATTTGACCTTCACAATAGGCCATCGCTAAATTCGGAGGGCCCAATGTAAGTTGACATCAGCAGAAAACCCCGCAGGACTCGGGAAGGTAGTGCATGGTGGGATCAAGAATGTCGACCGTAACAAACTGTGTTCTGGTGCGTGTACGGCATCAAGGCAATAGAAGCAATTGGTTTTTGCGATCTCCTCAGGGGAAAGCGGCCGAGTGCATAGAAAGCAATGGGTGTTCTGAAAGGCGGTCGAGGTGCATAGAAACCATTTGCAGTAAACATGGCCTGTATTTAATCTTTTTACTTATCGTAACCATTTTATCCTCACCTACAGGTTTCCAAGGATCTGTGGTTAGGGCACACCATGAATCATGGATATGCAGCATAATGGGAAAATGCTGCATTCTCCCACTAGACAGGTAATGATGTTCATGAGATATCCAAGCTACGTAACGGAGTGATGATATAGCTCACTTGCATCAGAAACACTCCGAATCTCAATTTGACCATGAGACTCCTAAATAACGCCTCCACTAAAAACAATATTACAAACTAAGGCCAAGAAAACTAAGGCCAAGTTTTTCTCATAAGACACACCAACCTTTGTTTTAAAATTGGTCTTGTAGCAGCCATTGATCATTTGAAAGATTTTTTTTAAATTTCAGAAAAAAATGAAATTTGGCTGCAAGTGGCCTCAAAAATTGGACAAAAGTGGACCAAAATGCCCTAAAAAAAAATCCCCTCCTGCATTTTTGTATTGCATTTTTCTAAAAAACAGTGTATTTTGGCATTAAGCATTTCTTTGATACAAACTTGTTTTTTTTTTTTTTTGCCTACTATGGCTATTTTTGCTCCTCCATTACTCGCTATCATATATCATTACTCTCTGTCACCAAATAGGACTTTAAAAATCATACTGGTGATATCTTTTGGCTGTTTTTTTTTTTTTTTTCAAAGATTAATTTTGTCACAAAATGCATCATCTTTATGTAGGTTTTGTATGCATAAAATACAGTCTGCATTAGGGCAATGAAAGTCAATGTTATGTTTCCCTAACATTTTTTTGGCAAATCATAATGGGCAACTATTTCATTTTCATTATTCATTATTCGTATTTTGAAAACAGCCATTTTGCCAACCTTCAGCTAGCTCTAAAGCTACAATATTGTGTCAAACCACCACCCCTACACTTTAAAATGATTTGCACTGTTCTTTGATTTAAAGGGCAGTTCGTGATCCCAGCCTCGTCCCCCCCCCCGACTTACCTAAAAGATGTTGAGATTTTATAATATCTGACCGTTAGCCTAGTAATCCTGGTGTGCCCATCTTAACGTTCAAATTCGTCGCCTCTGTAAAAAAGTCGCATTTTGTATTTCTGTCTTTCCGTAAACGGACAGAAATTACAGCCACAGTAGCCTATGGGACCGTGGGAACCAGCAATTGCTCAAAACACAACCCGCAGATCGGATCGGCTCAGATTTTTGGAATAGCTTTTCTCAGGATATCTAGTGATCAATGAATGAACGAATGTGCTAAAACACGAATGCACCGGTTAAGATCTACTAAAATACATTGACAAGATGTGAATCACAAGAAGAAACCTTGATATTTTTCTTTAAAATAAACAAATAATGAACTTTTTTTAGGGATTTCAGCATCTCAAACGCGGGCAGACAATCATAACGCCTAATTTTCCAATACTTCATGAACACTGTCATTGGCCCAGAGAAAATATGAGGGGAAATAATTTCAGCACAATGTACTCACGCCAGATTCCTACTCATGGTGTTACCCAGAGCTTAGGCTACTTCAAGTGTACTTTAGCTCTACGCCAAGGTAGTTCCTTAGTTCCTTGATTCCTTAATGATGCATACCTACAACTACATTACGTATGGCTGTCACCAGCGGGTTATTTAGTCCAATCTTGTGCCATGCAAAACTTTGGTTGGGGAAACTTCACCTCATTAAGTTCATGTGATCCTACAATATTCATTATTACTGCTTTAACAAAACCCTGACTTCTCTCTTTTTGGCCCACAAAGCCCAATTTTTAGCATGTCTGAATGTCTTGTGGTTCTTAACTCTAGGCTACTTTTTATCCCTAGTACTGACTGTGTTTCGTTACAGTAGGTCATAGCATACTGCCATCCCAAACCTTCCCTGTTTTATATGAATTATCCCTATTTTGATCTTTCCAAATTGCAAAAATAATGTATTCGATTTCTGAAATTTCAGACATCTTAGAATAATTGGCAGAAAAATCCTGAATTTATTTATGGGCTCCTTAAGCTATTCTTCGCTTCAAAACACTAAAACCCAGTAACGTAAATAGACTCGGCCCCTGTGTACTCTCCGAGAGGCCTTAAGTGGATACAACTAGACACCACCCTTAAGGGCTTTCGTGATTATGTGTTCACGCACATGCATTCTGATTAAGGGTCTAAATGTTGGCAGGTATGGTATAGGCACATTTGCAAAGCATGTATGGGATTGATGCAAACCCCTCGTGCTGGCACCAATTCCTTGGGAGGAGGAGAAATATTAACCACTTGCTCTTTTCAGGCACTTCTTGGCAATTTTGGTAATTTAGTGCCTCCTGGAGAAATTTTTGAACACTTGTCGCTTGTTTTTATATGGTTGACTTGATATGATTACTGCTGTTATTCATTTCATAGGGTATTAGGTCTTAGAAGAGCACCTCTTGTTGTTGGAAGAACTGTCAACCTTAGAACAGAAATCAAACCAGTGGCAACAAAGCTATTAATGGATACTTTCCTAACTAAAGGTGAGTATCATAGCCAATAAATGTTACATTAATCAGTAGGTTGCCAAGCTGCTTCTGTGGACTTACTACTTCTGTACTGAACATTAAGGTACTGTTGAATCCTGTGTGACCACATTGAACTTTTTAAAACCGATTTGACCTATTTGACCTTTAATCGCTTAACACATTTTCTGAAAATGCAATTAATCCGTTTTACTTCAGTAACAGAGCTTGATGGTAGGATGATAGAGCATGAAGATTTCTGTTTTGTATCTGTATGCTAGTGAAGCTTCATAAACCCATGTGCATGTTTGGTTAAAGTTGCATTTCATGATCTTAACATAATTATTTCATTCATGATGGATTCACTAGGTATCCTCCCAAAATTTTAATTGATTCTGATGGTGTGTTATGATGTCATGAGCTGGCCACTTTTGTTGTAATTTCCATCCATTTGCAAACCAATACAAAATTATGCATTTCTTTTGGAGTAGGTCAAATATGCACTTAAAGGACAGTTTGTAATCCACAATGTTATTCCTCTGATTTACATAAAGAGAGCTGAGTTTTGGTATTGTCAGAACCATTAGACCAGTGTTTCCCAACTTGGGGGTTGCAACCCCTTTTGGAGTCACAGGCCCTTAAGAATGGGTTTGCGAAGCCAACTTTGTAAAAGAAAAGGGTCACAAAGTTCATTTGAATAATTCGGAAAAACACTCATGAATAGTATAGGTGCCTTACTTAACTGATGTCAATTAACCGTTCCACGGACTTTGGGCTACTTCTAGCCCAGATTCACTTCAGCAGTTCCATTGTTTTAGTGCAGTGAAGTTGAACCATTACTCAAAACTAGCAAGACATAGCAATTCTGACTGCAACCTGACCTCGATTTTTAGCCAGAGTGTCTCGCTTCAAGGCCGTTTTTCAATGAAACTGCAACCCGATATCAGCTCGTCGGCACACGTGTGCCGACGGGAGGTCAGTAATTGCCAATCTTTATCCCTAAAGTCTGTGGTGTGTGAGGCCCATGAATTTGCCTAGCATGAGTTTAGGGAAATGGTAAAACAACCCGATTGTTCAGCATTAGACCATACATTGGTGGACTGGAAATTTTACCGGCCTGGGAAATTTAAAATTTATTCATCAAAATTAACCAACACCTGAGGCCCATTTATTTGCCTATCCGGGCCATTTTAGGGCTCAAGCGGCCTAAAACTGAACGGCCCATCAGGAAATTTCCGAAGCAAGCATATGGCCAGTCCGACTCTTGCATTAGAGGGTCGATTGGACTCAGTGTTGGTTAACAAGACAAAGTGTTGGGGATCACCCCAAACTTATCATTTGGAAATGGGGTCTCAGGAAGAAAAGGTTGGGAACCCCTGCATTAGACTTTGGTATTGCAGGTGTACCTAATGTGACATGCTGATCAATCAACTCTGCAATAAGAACCATTTCACATGACAGGTAATTTATTAATGAAACATATGTTTATGATTTTATCAATTATATATAGGAAATGATACCTGTTTCTATGGGAAATGTTACTATTGTAAACCAGAGGAACCTGCCTGTGCAGATGGGGAGATTATGGAGGGTTCTGTGACCCTGTGGTTGCCAAAGGATTTTTCCTTGAAGAAATGGCGTCATCTATGGGCAAGAACTTACAGGAGCGATAAAAAAGCCAGGTGATTATATTTTTTTTTAAATTCAGTATTGGAATTCAACCAAAAAATAAGTCATTGGAACTAGTCTCAGTTTGAAATTAGTGATGCCATGGTAACCTTCTCAGTTCATGTCAGAGGCATTGCCGGAGGGGAGCATGTGCCCCCTGACTGTGATGTGATGTACATTACGGTCCGTTGGTACATTTGTCTAAAAGATATTGTTTTGAGGGTGTGATGTAGTAGTACAGCCAAAGTTTTAAATCTGGTTTTGTCCCTGTAAAACAGGGTGGCCGGAGTTACCTCGCGCTTCTAGCAATCTCCCGTACTCCGTCTTTGCACTTCACCTGATTCAATGCATCCCCATCCTCAACCCAACCCTCCCTATACTCCTCCTCCATTGCCTCTTCCAATTTTTCTTTGATGCGGTATGAATACAAAGCTATTTATACAATTGTTGTTCAATATACGAACAACTAAGTTTTTGGCGGTGAGATGCTTATTGCATAGTGTAGTTATGTCCACAGCAAACAGGCCACGACCTTTTGACCACTCACCATCGTTATGACATCAATCTATTCATAACTTTTGCCTTATGCAATTGTCCCTTTCCACAACATAGGCCATTACCCAATCAAGATCAATAATGTGTCTATGGCTGACTGATTATCCACTCACTGAGTACATGTGCGGGAGGAGTGCGGAACCCCCACAGCAAACCTAATACGGAGGAGTCTGGCCCAACGCTAAGGAAAGAGAGATTGCACCTGCGCACGAGCTTGCTCGGCACTAGACTTTACTTACATGAACACTGTACTTTTTGGGCTGTGTTGCCTATATGAAGGTTTTATTTTGAGAAGGCAGGTTGCGCATTTTCTAAGTGACCCCGTCAATCACATTTGGACACCAATTAGAATATAACTGTTCTGTTTCTATACTGGTAGAAAACGCTGCGATTAATGGTTTTCGATATACAGCGCCTTGAACAACCCACTCTCTGCATCTGCCTACACAGGTGAATTTTGCCATAGTAATTAACAGGCAAAACTTAGGAGTATTCGGCTTTATTACTCTCAAAATATGCCCGGTCGCACACTTTTTATAGCTCTTTTTGGGATTGATTTCACATATGTTTTTAACTTATAATACACTTCTCGTCACCAGTGTATTGTTGATTTATCCCTTGTTGTTCAGTGCAATATATCCTACGAATCAGTCTCCAGAAAGGTTATCTGAAGCAGAGAGCACAAATTATTTAAACCTGCACGCCAAACAAAGATTCTAGATAACCTTGCACGCGAAACAAAAGATCTTGATAATTTTGTGCACTCCGTCTCTGGTACTTCAGACAAACCTCTAGTCCACACATAGATGATTCTAAATACAAAAGCTCTGAACCCAATGGATAATCAATATACAACAGATTTACCAACCATGTCATCAAGAAGAGAGATTTATAGCTTCCCACAATGCATTGCTTCCATGGAGTTTTTGTACATGTCCTGATTTGGTCGTTGGCGATGAAACATGGCTAATTGCAGTAAAACTGATCACAAACTTGCCATTTTAAGATTGGTTCATCTCTAACGATCCCATGCACCCTGTACAAAACTTCCAATGTAAGCAATGCATTGTGGGAAGCTACTGGTATCTTCTCTTTCCATCCAAGCGTCGTTAAGGGTGGTTGACAAAGTTAATCCTAATTGTGAAATGGCGTGCTTGAGTGACTTTTTCAATTCCCCATTTTTTTTTTAAAATTTAAATTGCCGTTATTTTTTTTTTCAATTCAAATGAAAAACTATGGAGTTGCTAAAGTGAGTTATTTCTGTTCAAATTGAAAAACCGACCTTTTTCAAATTGGAAATTGAAATCTGTACCTATCACTTGAAAAACATATTTTAAAAAAATAAATTTAACCAAAATCAAGTATATCAACCTGAAAATAGGGGTATTCTAATATGAAATGTGATTTTTAAAAACTTAAGTTTATTAGTCGATTTTTTTTCGCAAAATTTTATCATTTGATAAAACTGAGTTAAAGATTAGTAAATATTGACTGTTGAAAACCATGTTTTCCAAATTATTTAATAAACTCATTTTTCAATAAAAACCTCAGCTTAAACAAGTTTACTTACAAGATATATCATTTTTAAAGCTTAGCAAATATAATTTCAAAAAATCTCGCACAACTCAAAAAGCAATTTATTACCTTGTCATTCTCAGTTCAAAATATCACTGACAAACTCAGACAAACTCTTTGAAGAACAGTAGGGTTTTATTAATGACAAACTTTTCAGTCAATATTTATAGCTTTTTCTCGATAAACCTAAGTTTTCACCTAACCTAAATTTTCGTTGAAAGAACAAAGCTTTCAGTTAAATCTACGAAATGGTTTTTCAGTTAAACCAAAGCTTTCAGTTAAATACTACGAATTTCCCGAAAAAAATATTTAAAAATTATTATGAGCCCCCCCCCCCCCCCCCCCCCAAAAAATAGTGTAACAAAGTATGGGATTTATTCTGCCAGACTTAAGTGATTTTCTGCACGTGTGTCAATACATATAAAACAACATAGGCTTATACATACATGTACAAACATTAAAAAAAAAAAAAAAAAAAAAAAAAAAAAAAAACCAATTTTAATGTATGCTAATTGGCGGATTTTAGGGCGCATAAGGTACCGGACGCAGTAGATATAAAAATATAGAAATGACATTGTACGCATGCACGGGGGAAGGGACATTAAGTTGCCAACACCCCCTCCCACCCCCTCACCCCCACCCCAGCCTTCAAAATTTTTTGGGAAACCATGCGAGCCGTAGCGAGGCTGAAAATTTGGGCCGCCCCTGCTGTTTGCCCCCTGAAACTGAATGTGCCCCCCTCTGCCCCCCTTCCCCCCCCCCCCCCCCGGAAAAAACTGGTTACGTACGCCACTGCCACTGAACCGTGGTCATTCCAAACACCCTCAGACACACACAATAAAGCAATGTTTTCTTGGAACATTTACTGTTTACTTTCATTTGACATGTGTTGCGCTACTCAAAAACAAAGACTAAATTACTGGACAATAGCTTGTAACAATGATTCCAGCCGTTTAATTGATAGGGAGTTCCCCTCATGCACGCCATAATATCTTTGTCAAACAAACCTCAATGCTGTGTTTGTGATACATTCTCCTATTTTACACTAAACGGGATGAAGTTAGTATCTGCCACCACATCCTTCAACTGCATTTATTCCGTTGAGGCCTGCCGATTCATTTTGGGGGTTGCCACAATATACAAAATGATTTTGAACTACCCAATTTTATAGGCCGTGTGGACATGTGTGTACAATATCAACTAGTACTAGGCCTAAAGATCGGCCACATACCTTTTTTTCTATTTTTATCCATTTTATACATTCCGAAATGATCCAACTAGTGCATTTTTTTTGTGCTCAAAAGCCCTCAGACACCCCTTATGCCACATTAAAAAATTTGGTTCGCCCATGCCTAGTTTGCGGTCCCCCGCTAGCATCGGTACGCCGATCACTATCGCCACTGGCATCCATGATCCTTTGCTCTTTTTGTGTCTCAGTTCGGGGCACCAATTTGAATTTTAATTGGGATATTTATACATAATTTTTCCCCATTATCGCCTAATTATTGGAGACATATATATATCGCATCGGTAGGATGTTTTGACAACTACGTTCATCCGGAGCTTGGTGATGAGTGCTTGTGAGTTTGTGAAGTTTTTCAAGATTGGCATAGGATGATCATAAATCCGGAAGTTTCAGAATTCGAAGTGTCAGTATTCGGAAGTTCAGAATTCGGAAGTTCAGAATTCGGAGTTCAGATTCGAAGTTTCAAATTCGTAGATAAGAAATCGAGATGTGATAAAGTATTATGTTATTATCCTTCACATGTTGCCCCGCGAGCGTCGAGGCCGTTTTTCGCGTCGCTCGTACTGTGGGTATTAAGTGGGCTTATTCCTTGGCCAGGTTAGCTCCCCCTTTGTAAGTCCACAATTTGACAGCCGCCAGGGCATGTTGGGGACATGTCCCTGTCTCGTGTCTGTGGCCCCTCCCTGCATTAATTTTATTTTCTCTTTCGCCCTTGTTATATGCCCTCACGGTGCAATATGTCATCTGGTTTTTCTCAGTGTATTTCCAGCTCGTGCGATGATCTCTAATTCTTCTCAAGATTTCGGGGGGGAGGTGACCTGCATCTGTCCTTGTCTCGTCCGTCTTGTCTCCTTGGCCTATCTATCTACATTGGATTCCAATTTCTCGCACGGGTTTACATTACTGTATATACTCCGCTGTCATTTTCGTCTACTTTTGATGTTGCAGAAAGATGTCTTCTACCATGCCACTCCGCAGATGTTTAAGTGTAAAGTTCCTTCGAAGATAAGACAAGAACCCTCATGGAACTGTGGGTGTGAATTGCTGTTATTGTTCAATAGAAGGACCTGGATATATATACACTAGTATGGTCGAATTGTGAAATCCCGAAGTCATTTGGACGAATCGGATGTGTATAATGGAGAGAAAGACAAGATGATTTAAGGCCAAGGCTACCAGTTCCATCTCCGTCCAGGCATCTCCCTCCGGTCAGCGACCCATTGAGACTCTACCCAAATATTTCTACCAATCCCAGACCAATTAAGATCTACCTTTGATTATACTCTCCAGGCGAGTACTACTACCGTGGTTGCAGAGGCCTACATAACTTTTTATAGGGCAAGTTCGCCCAGCCCCACTATCTTCTTATGAAGATAAAGGGCCTATGCATTTAATGTGATCGCAAGTGGGATTAAGTGAATACTTTTGACTGGCTAATCTATCCACTCCTTCCATTCAAGTGAATTGAAGATTATCACAACTGTTGAGTAGTCCGACGATGTCGCCGCCTACAAGTTTAAAGTAATCAAACCATGTCGTTATTGTAACCGTGGTACCGGTAATACCTACGCTCACGGCTATCTACACTTTAGTTATCCAGCTGCGAATCAATTAATGTATTCAACTTTGAGATACTTGGCCTCGGTCCGATGATGATTTTCAATACGTGGAGCATCGTGCCTGTCACATATCTCCCGTAGAGTAATAGATAATAGCCGCTATCAACGGGCAATCCGTGGTGATGCATATGATTATAGGTCTGAGTTAAGCAACCGTGGTAGCAGTCAATAGCGCCCATCGGCCATTGTGTAAGGTAGTGTTACCCTAGTGGCTTTTTATTTTTTGAAATTTCTGATTTTTGCACGCATTTTAACATCAACCTGTGTTCTATCGTTTACCAACACAGGTATCCAATGCAGACAATCCCGAGTTGTATTTTTTTTGCCCGAGTTTAGAACAGCTATTTGACCATTTGAAAGTCACAAAACCACATGTCTTAACGGCGGAATTTAAGCCCATTTACCACTCCGTCAGGCGCAAGCCGCAGCATCGCGTCGCCGTGAATTTTTACTGCGTAAAGAAGCGTGCGTGTTGTTTTTAATTACGTTTGCGCGAACAGCATCTTGGACAAACGAAAAATAATATTTGAACATGTAAAAAAACGCGCTAAGTTAGACCAGACGCAATTTTAAATTTCTTCTTGATTCCTGGAGTTAGAGAGAAAATATG
>JAMKCH010034625.1:0-22681 GCA_023653785.1 Ophioderma brevispina | reverse complement strand
AGCACGCAAATAATTACATTCCTTCAAGTTTCATCAATTCATCCAAATGTTCCGAGACTTGTTACAGCTCCTATGCACCCGATCTCCTTCACATTTCTACTTAAATGTGATGAAAACTATGGAGGAAACCGTAAAAAATGTCTTGAGTTAACCCATGAGTCAGATGATAATAGAAAAGTAACAGTCTGGGGAGTTGCATTGTGAGGTATGATGCAAATTGAGTCACAAGAATGGATGCATTTGCTAAACCTCCTTGCAAAACTTTTTTGCTTTTTTTGTTCAAGCAGGGGGAATTTCAATGTTTATTGTATGATACATGTAGAGTATCCAGCTACAGAATTTATGTCATTTCACAATTTAGATTTCTTTAAATAGAAAGGCTTTTCACAAATGAAATGTTTTAGGTAAAGGGGAGCTAGAATCTTTTCTAAATTTGTTGTAATCAATTGGAGCCAAAATTGACAAATGAAGACTGGGTGAGAAATTTTTGGGGGAGGGAAAATAGAATTTTGTTGATTTCTGGAAGTCACAATGTTAATTTTTTTACTACTGATAAAATAGAGGTACATACTCCCAGCTTTATTGGCAGTGTGTGTGGACCGTATTGTACTGTAAGACATCATTTACTTTTTGTACCAAGCAAAGGAACATGAAATACAAGCACTATGTTGGAGCAAAAACATTAAATTCAAACAATATGTCCGTAAGGCAAACATCCAAAAGGCCATCACTTTATTATGTTTCCACAAGGAAAAGTCTGTGGGAATCTTTTTGGGGAGCATACCACCAAGTCTGTTTGTGCAAATGTCACTTTTAGCCCACCAAACTGGAATCCTTTTTGATTCCAAACGTTGACGCTCTTTTGGCTTGAAAGATAGAGTTACGGCAAAAGAGTTTACGCTCTGTGCAAAAATTACCCACACAGTATTATACAAACAAAAAGGTAACTCTCACATTAACTCCCTTCGAAATTCAAAAACTCACCAAACCAAACTCCCCACCAATGCCTACCCCATAGTTAGCAGTTCAGTTAAGTTCATCTTTTGCATAGCCACCAGAAAGAGGAACTAAGCAATGGGAGCTGTGAATTGTGAGACCTCTGAGCCAGTGCACTTATGAGTAAATAAAGCTAATACCAAATGCCCATTTTATCCAATCTATACATTAAAACTAGGCTAATCATTAATTTGCCAAAACAAACGCCGGTGTTTGTTTTCGTCTGCATGAAATCCCTAGGATTAAGGTACAGATAGCCTCCCTTTCCACTGGATTAAAAGTAATACCCAACACTAAAAGAGCAAAATATATGTCAATGTCTGCACAATGCTCAGTCAAAATTGTCACAAGCTCACCCAATGCATGATGATGCATGGAGTTACGGTACTGCTTTTTTAATTATGGTTTGTTTTTCTTGAGTTTCAACCGTTCAGCTGGCTGTGACAACATAACTCACTTGCTTTGAACCATATGGAATTATGGTACTATAAAAGAAGAATTTTCATGCAAATAATTTTTTTGCACAAGTCAATTTGTCAAACGGTTTGCTTGTTTTTAATATTTTGAATTCTGAGGTCCTTTACGGTGGACCCTATACATGAAGACTTGCGTTCAGAATGCATTATATCTCGGAGCTGAAAACACCATCACAAAAATAAATGCAAACAAAATGCCACTTCGACAGTAGTGATGTTTTGGTGCCATTACATCAATAGCATGGTACAATTGAACAAAAGATGATTCTTAACATAAAACCCACCATTTTCCAAATTTCTTATCTCTCGATTCCCAAGTCCATTGCCAAATGAAAATAGTCCTAGATATGCAAATTGAATTATGCTTAGACTAATTGGATTGAGTGTACGAATTATCGTGTTTGCAATAATCTGATGAGAGATACATATTGCAGTGTGATCTTATCATTTTTACTAGCTCCATAGTAAGTGATATCAGTATGACGGAATGACAGTTTTGTCTTGTCCTCGATAGAACCATCATTAAACTAAGGAAGTTTTTGTTTGCTCGGATCCACAAGTCATTGGTAATGGCTCGTGGTGGTGTTGTCAGGATTGTTCAGCTAGTGTGCTGATCCTGGGGCCGCGTTGTATCCATGATACGGACGCTCCTAACATGGCCCGCTATTGAGGCTGGGGCGATTGGGGAACAGTCAGGGGTTTACACCCTACTCTTATCCGACACTGACTGCGATGTACATGTACAGTTGTGCTCTCTGTACACGGACCGACGGCAAACGTCCCCTCCGAAGGACGGATTTGCTTCATATCCATTTGCCCAATTCCAAGTGAACCAGGAGGAGGCGGTATTCTGTATTTATCAATAGCTGGTATACAGATCAATCCAGAATTGATCGTACACGAATAAATCCCAGCAAGTGCACGACCCCACCGGTTCGAACCCGGGAAGTTTGTGATGTAAATTTGCGCCAGCGGCAAGCACCTAACCGCTAGGCCACGCTTCTCCCACTAAGGGAAGTGAGTTGGTGAGATAATTTTCCTTTGAAATAGTCTCGAATTGAATGTCCCCTTTGTAGCCCAAATCGTACAGTGCCTTTCGTTTCATATCAATGTGTTAAGTATCTGTATGTGTGTGTGCAGTGGGTGTGTGCTTTGGTAGAATTATGGGTGGGGGGATGTGCGTGGGTGTGTGTGTGGGGGAGTGGGGGGTAGGTGGTGGGGAGTGGGTGGGTGGGGAGTGGGTGGGGTGGGAGTGGTGTTTAGTGGGGTGTGGTTATGGTGTGTGTGTGTGGTTAAGTATGGACATGAGAGTGTTGTGACGCCTATGCACATGCATATATACCCTTGTTATCCATGGCCAATGGACAACTGCCAATTGGGGACATCACCTGGTTCTAACCTTGCGCTATGAATCCTGTTAATTTTTTTAAATGGCTAACTACACCATGGATGACATGGGGTAGGGAGGAGGTCCTGCTATCACCAAAAGGCCTCTGGGTTTTCGGGAATTTTTTTGGTGACACATAAGCGAAGGAAGTTGTATTGTGTGTATTAAACAAGGGGGTGAAGCCCATTCAAAAACCAGTCGTCCGTGCTGGTTGCTGACATTTTGAATATGAACGGAATAATTATAGTTTGGGTGCTTGTATACACACATAATGTCAATGAGATACAAACAATCCGGCAAATTCAGTTGTTGGATGTTGGGTGCTATTGGGTGGTTAAATTTTGTCCTACCCATGGCCACACAACGAAATGAATTGCACGTCGTCGTCTTGATTAAATAAACCGCCTCAATGACTACATCTTTTCACCCTTTACACGCATTGCATTCTGAGAAAAAAAGAGTAAATCTGAGCACATGATCTCCAGGTGCCTATTATTATACACTTTGCCACCCCTAAACACATACATCAATTTGTATCACAACCGATAAGTGTATATGCAAAGCGGCAACCCACAGTATGGATGGAAGAAAGGCGGAGGCAATCCATTGCGCTTTCTATTGTTGTACTCTAAATGTTTTCTTTGTGGTCGGCAAACAATGCGAGACGATGAATTTCTAAAGATTAGTAACGTTTGCCTCTCTAGCTATATAGAACCTCTTTGGTATTAACACTCCATCAAGAATGAATCCAACAGGCAATTGTCTTTTTTGATACAGTGATGGATGGAAAGCAGGGTCGAGATCATAAGCCTATACAGCCTATATAGATTCTGGGTTTGGTCATATGGGGATTAAGACTGTTTCATCATCATTGCAAGGACCATTCCCAATTAATATGGGGGATTTCCAGCAATTTGCCGATACTGGCTGAGTGGTAATGGGCATCACAAAAGTGGCAGCATGGTCATGATCTATATCCACCCCGAAGTACTAAAGTAACAATAACTTGCATCACTTAAAGGGGCATTTCGGAAAAAATGAGATTCTCAATATGATCATACGTGGTCGTTGGCCTAGATAGGTGTGTTTATTCTCACTGCATATTTGATCTACTTTTCGGCATGATTTGCACTTTGTATTTTATTTCGGGACAGAAAATTACACACAGGTGGCCATGGAGGCAGCTGGCTTTAAAAAATAACATTAACTTCGCTCATAACATCAAAAAATGCACCGTCAGAATCAACTGACATTTTTGGAAATGGGAATAATTTTTTTTTTAAAGTTGTGATTTTGTATTTAACCATAAAAAAAATTATGAAAGGTTATATGGTCATCAAATAGCACCTTGTAACCTTCAACCCTGGGTAAAATGTATAGATGTTACATGTTAAACACACCCAAGTCAGTGGATTTTTTGAGATGGCCGCCCAACTTACCTGTGATCATAGGGGAGGCCATCCTCCAAGCAATGACCTAAGACTATGCTTGTTTGGAGATCTTTAAAGCATTGGGGGGTGTATATATGGTCGCAATTCCAAGTACCGGTTATTATGAAATTATTGTGGAAAAAATTACTTTATTTTTTGCTTTAAATTTTTTCTTCTTTCCAAATATCCCCCTAATAGAAATTCGTCTCCCAAGTGGTAATTAAGTACTTTGCAGCTCCCGAACGATTCTATTTATGGCCATCAAAATCCATTTTCAGAGCCTCACATTTTTTTTAACACCTGGGCAATCAACATACCTCCAGAAACAAAAATATTGTGACTGTCCACTCTGCCCTCCAGGTCCAAGTCCACACCCACATAATCTGTTTACAGGAATTGGGGACGAATGTCTTGGATTGAATAGCATGGTTGGATTTGACTAATACACAACGAAGTACCCCAACACCAAGCGCTTTCCCACCAGCCATGACATAACTATTTAAAACTTAAGTATTCCCTGGTCATTTTCTGGTTCCATGCAACGATAGGTCAAAAAGGATTGCTGTGTGTGGGAGAAAGAATATTTAAAAATACAATATGCAAAAATTTAATATTAACTTACAAGGAATAGTTCTATTTTTTAATTTGTTCTTATCTTTTGTAACAAGATTTTACAATAGTTGTTTAAAAGATGGATTTCAGTTTGTCAGAATCTCAAAAATTTTTTTGGGGGCTCCTTGTTGTACCATTGTTATGATTATGGGTCCATGCAGTTAAAAAATTTCCCACCCATGGAAATACCTTAAAAACACGATGGGGCCAGGATCCGGTTCAATGGAATTCAACAACAATTATTTGCTTTCAAGTACTTTTAGATTTTACACCAAACGTAACCCTATTATTAGTTTCCCTCGCGCCCTCTTCTTTCCTATCCTCCTCCCTTCCCCTAAACAGCGAATTACAAAAAAATCTTTGTCTTTCACACGGCAGACTATATAATCTTTTATTTTTAAAATTAAGCTAGGACCACAGGAACAAAAAAAAATCTACGCCTCGATGCCCTCTAACAGAAACGTAAATTTAAAAAATGCGCTGAAAAAAATTTTCGTCTTGCACAGGCAGAGTATATAATCTTTTATTTTTGTAACATTACAGCTAACGACCACTCTGTAACAAAAAGAAAATCCACTCCTCGTCAAGAAATAGGCTTACCTGGGCCCCGTTCCGTCACCTCTGCCTCCTCCTGGCGGTCCGCATTGGCGGGCGAGAATTACCGGCAGTCCTCGTGGCAACCCGGTTGATAGTCTTGGGGGCTCTGAATACTGCCCAATGGGCTATATAAGCGCGAGGGTTCAGAGACGTCTCCCGATTTTCCCCTCCTCTCTTTAAACACATTTCGCCGTGTTTCTATGGTGATGGGTGGTAACAGCACACACAACAGGACTTGTTTTTCGAGACACAGGGAGGATTCTCTTTGTCCGATATTGATCAATATTGAACACGTCTTTCATACAATACTTTCAACAGTGATGATGGTGCAGCTCCCTGGGTGAAACATAAAGTCACAATTTGGTATTCTAAGCTACCGTTTATGTCTAAGTTTCCAAATGTCAACGTAAAATGCACTTTTTCACACTCAATGTTGTCAACAAGACTGGCAGGGGTGGAGGCCCTACCATCAACGTTTTATTCTTGGTGTTGATTTGTGCCTAAAATATTTCCAGAAATGAAATAGCCATTACTGTTCTACCTTCCTGTGAATTTTCAGCTTATTTCAGAACCGCAAAATTTTTTTTAAAGTATAACAGCACATTTTTTGAAGAGCGCCAGCAATTGTTCCAAAAAAATTGAGATTTTTGCACAGTTTGCACATTGATAAAATGGCTAGTCAAAAACTATATCTTTGAATTGTTAAGCCTGCATGACCCTGAAATGACCTTAAAAATTGGTTGGCACGATGTTGATCCACCCCCCAGTTTTGGCATCATCCAATCATCCTACAAAGTGCCAAGGTTAAACCAATTTTTGACCACACATTTGACCTTGACTCATGCCAATGACCCACCTCCGAACTCACCCACCCCTACTTAGCGCGTCTATTGGTGCGAAGCATTTGAATCCTACTTGCTAGATCAATGATATCTGTTGACTAGGTTGATATTGCAATTTATCCCTATTTTTTTGTACCAAATGTGACCATAATTTTTGACCAGATTTGTACCCCTTTGGATGAATGAACCCATGATCTGGTCCCTCGCTCCGAGCCACCCGCCGGTAGTTTGAGCTACATCTATGTTGCGAAGATATACTCAACAATTACAACTTACTTTCGATCAAAGATTTGCGAGGGAGTACCACAACACAGATGCCACAGCCATTTCTATAGTCCCCTTCGCCAACAAAAGTTGGCGGGGGACCAAAAATACCAAATTGATGATTTCTACAGATAAGCCCAAATTTGCACGTAAGATGTAGCTCACATGTAATTTACTTACTAAAGCCGGTGGTTCAGATGATATCAAACTCTCCCTTAGGTAAGTTG
The DNA here is from genome assembly GCA_023653785.1 of Ophioderma brevispina. Taxonomy (NCBI): domain Eukaryota; kingdom Metazoa; phylum Echinodermata; class Ophiuroidea; order Amphilepidida; family Ophiodermatidae; genus Ophioderma; species Ophioderma brevispina. Next base: position 15,850 of record JAMKCH010034625.1, on the reverse strand, counting down.
TGCCACGAGGTTTGTGTATCACAAAATTCCCCTTTAAAACTAATGCAAGAAGTTTTAATCTTAAACTGAAAGACAACTTGGTGCCTTCGTTGTGGTTTTTTATTATCGACATTACTAGTTACTTGACTCCACACACATTTCTACATGCGCATATCGGAACTCTTTTTTATAAATAATAGCCGACCCTTGCGCAGTATTGTTGCAACGGTCAGTTTCCAATTAAAAGTTTCGGTCATTTTCTAGCCCGATTTTCCTCCTGACGACTCCCGTGCTACCTGTGTCTGCATCAATGAAGGTCCGTTCAGAGGAAAGGTTCCACTGCGTGCTTATCAACTCTGTGCCCGTGGAGCTAACTCATTTCTCCGACTTGGAAGCATCCATTTCATAATTAATATCATTACCGTACCCGGTTACATCTAACAAATTTTGTGGTGGCATTTGGCATTAGCAAAACTCCAGGTTGTAATTATTGCCAACCGGGTAAACGACCTGGTTCCACCGGAATGGGGGCAAAAAAACAAAAAATGGGATGGATGTGTTTATGCAGGGTCACAACTTGTTTTGGCGTGTAAATTAGTACAGCTGATGGCACTAATAAGTGCATGTTTGGTCCTTATTTCAATGGGCTGGTTAGTCTGAAGTTATCATTTTAAAAGCTATATTGCGACTTAAGGTGCAACCAGAGATTTTTGAGGCACCCAAATATTGACGTCAAATGTAATTTCATAGAGAAGTAGACACGCAATAGATTATACATTACCTTTCTATTAGGCTACGAAAATGTCTTAAAAGAGAGAAAACGGTGTTTTGATTTGTCATGTCTGTTTCAATTTAAAAACAGGCTGAATTTCGTATTTGCTTCCTATACGAAATTAGAATTTCAATTTGTACCAAAGAAACAATTTCTTCAGTCTAATCCTTAAAAAAAAATAAGAAAAATATCCTTCAGAGGGGTCTATTTTTTATGGAAAGCTTTACATCAGGGCAAATCCGTACTTTACGATTTTTTAGGGACACCTGGATATGTGGAAATCATACACATCGTGTGCAAAAGGAACCTTAACTTTACGTGGTCGCGTGTGTTAGACAAATAGAGTCACTAAAGAACTAAAATTTCCCACGTTTTTATATTTTTAAATGTGAAAATTAAGCATTTTAAATGACATCAGGGCAGCTATTACTGGATCAGCCTGAAAAGTGCACTCAATGATCCAACAAGGCCTAGTCTTAGGTCAGTGGAATCTTTGAGATGCTCCTAAGTGGCTTGTGGTCATTGTGGGAAGCCATCTCAAACACCACTAACTAGACCTTGTGGTTATAACCTATACAGAACCTACCAGGGTAGAAAGGGTAGATAGAATCATTCAAAAGACCCGACTTATTGTTGTAACCTATTACAGAATCTACCAGGTGGGTGAAAGCTGGCGCGAATCGAACCATGCCCAGTGTTCCGAAGGGGCAAGTTCCCCAGTGTAGGTGGCACAAATGGTCCTGATCAATATGCAAAAATATCCCATCGGCAGGGCAAAAGGGTCCGAAAAAGGTTGATTTAACATGAATAAATCCGTCTTTTATTTTTCCTTCCCGATTTCCCCTTAAGATATTTCAGAGGGGCACTGTACCCCCTTCCCACACCTGGCATGCCACTGGTGATACACAGGGATGGTCCCCGGTTCCTGATTTGTGCAATTAATTAAATGTTTCTTAACCATCTTCCATATTAACCTTTTGAAGACTAGACATACATATACACACAACCATGAACTTCTACGCTTTTCACCATTGATACAGGTTATCAATTGATCAAATGACAGTTCAATGGCACTCTGTAATTACTGTTACGAAGTGAAATGCTATAATTCCCAACATTGACGGGTTGCCCTATGTTTTAAAAAAATAGAAACATAATCAATTTCATATAAAAATAGCAATTAAATTGTTTTGCTGCAAAAGCAACTAATCAAGGTCTGATGTTGACTGCTTTTTTCCGGGTAACTATAATTTTTACTTTGAGCTATTCCAGAAAACTCACTACTCCCTTTTGAAAGTACACACACGAAAATGGAGTGTTACCAAATTCACTTTGCATGTTGAAATTTCCAATACCAATTGGCGTGCATATCAGAGTGTGACCTAAATACAAAAATTCACATGGTATTTTTCTTATTATAAAGACTTCATTTTATTACAATTATTACAGTGGTTTTCAGAAACCCGGTCAGCAAAGCAGATCAGCTCACAGTTTTTAAACACAAATTTAAATGAGTCATCACTTCACACACGGCTAGGTAATTATCAAATCATCAGACCCAAACACTGCAGCAAGAGTTTTTCAAGCAAGATGACCCGATTCGAGTATGTTTTCATCTTGATAGAAGAGCTTTTACCCCAAAACCCCATCCGTAAATTTGTGTGCCGATATTTCAACCCGTTTTGATGTGAGAGCTAAAAACATGATTTTGTAATCCCCACAGAGTACTTTTATAATTGATATCAGTCGACCAAAATGGGGCACATTTTCGCTCATAACATCCAAACCAAACATCCATTAGCCCTAAGATTTCACAGGGTAAATAAGAAAAATAGTAGCTTTCTTTCAATACCAATTTTGACCACTTCGGTAAAATCCGAGTTTCTGGGGATGAGGCTATTAGCGATCGGACCATGGCCCCTTTAAAGAAAGAAAATATTGAGAAATTAATCCAAAATTGTCTTGAATAAAAGGCATGCTTCAATTTCAATATCGGGTTTTTCCTTGAGTCCTCTTGCTTTTTCCTCCAAGTTTGCATGCGGCAAAACGGTTCTCATCCAAGACATTTTTGACAGAATTTTGATTAGGCCGGTGCATTTTGCCTTGAAGATCAATTTTTGCCTTAAGCCAATCATAAGTTGGGTTAGTAGGGTCAAATACTCTCCTTTGATATCAAGGATATAAGATATGGGATAATATCATATTTCATGTAATACTTGACAAAACCTGACTGGCATTAATGAATTGCAAATTAAGGCACCGAAAATAAGTTTTTTTGTGGTAAACAAATTTTATGTTTTGCATGGTTCATTGGTCTCTCGCAAATATTTCACGCGTACAAACACTTTCAATATTACCAGTTTTATGAACCCAAAACATACAGACTGAAAAAGTTATATATTGCTAACTGTACTAAAACACATTGTGAAAATTAAACCATCAAAATATGTGCGCAACTGGTTCTTGACATTATGATGGTTTTGTGATTGGAATACTTATGATATGATCCCTGGAGATATTAGCCAGACAGGAAGTATTCTGAGAAGGTCCCTAACATGCCCAGTGGCATGCATGTGTGGGATTAGATTTCTTTATTCCGATCATAGAGTACATCTCATTCATACAATCAAGCTTTTTATGATGAGAATTAATAAATATAGGGCATTTTTGAGAAAAATAAATATTTTAAAATTTTTTATGCAAGAGGAAGCCTGCATTGAAAATATTTATTTAATATTAATTGACATTTTCATTTTGTGAACTTGATGGACATGATAGTTCTGTATGAATAAATTTTATAAAGAAAGGATACCAAACTATTCAATGAATGAATCCAATGAGGTTATATAAAAATTTGTAATAATCAGATGTTTCATCGACTGACGAAAATTTCAACAAAGCGATCCATGGTCAGAATTTCAAGTAATAATGTGTGTAAATTGGGTTGGTATTATTAAATGTTCTCCTTGTAGGCTGAATCTTAATTGGTTATAACTTTTCAAAGTGGTTCAGTAAATAAAAAGCTGAAATATCAGCTGAAATATCGCTGAAATATCAACCGTCTGACGGTTTTTCGCTCTAAAAAGAAAGCAGGCGATGTAGCTTCAAGACCGCAGCTCCCTTGCTTTGGAATGAGCTTCATTATAACATTATGCATTAGGGAGTTAACAACAATGTCATTTTTCAAGAAGGGCCTGAAAAACAAACCTATTTCTCTTTGCAAAATCTCGGTAAGGCGGCTGTTTGTGCTTTGTAGAGCCCAATTAAATGTTCTGTATTAGTATAAAAATTATTATGATCATAGATATACGAAAATTTACATTCTGGAATTTGTCCAAACTACAACTACGAGGTTTCTTTCAACGATTGTATACATATATCCTGACAAAATATTACAAGATTCGACAGGGGTCCCTCTGCCTAGGTATGCGTATCATGTGGTCTTTAAGATTTGTAGGTAGAAATTCATTTGGGAGGCCAAAAGTCAACAAGTAAAAATATATATTCAAGAAAAGTAGTTGTCGAGGGGGGGCATCCACTTGTTCCACTAGGCGTTCAAGGCACTACATTCAAAGTTCATTGAAAAAGGGGGGGGGAAGGATCTAAGCACCCACAGTGGCCAATGTTGCTGCTATAATTGGATACTCAGCAACATCAACAATATCTATAATGTTATTATTCTCCAGAAGTATCTCCTGGTGACAGGTATCAGGGTTGTAACACAGAACCAGCTAACCAGTCAATAGCAATCCAGAGAGGATGCTTGTTCTTAAGTGATCATCGTGTATTGGATTCAAGCTTCCTCAGTAACCGAGCCAGAGGAATCTTGTCGGTGTTATTGCTCCTTGACCCACTGGTTAATTGGAAATTGATCGGTTGTGATGTTATGTAATCTGATAAGCGTTCTCAATGATTCCATGCTTGGGGTCCCCTGCACACTGCTAAAGGTTCTATAGAGTGATGTTTGACCCTATGATGAGTGGTTTTCTGTGAAGTACGTTGCATGTGGCCTTGTGGCCAGACAAGATTTTTTGAAGGCCCGACTCAGAGATTTTCCGAAGAGGGCAACACCTCAACTTTTAAAACAAATTGTGTTTTTGCATATTAACATAAGTCTTGTCCATTTACTTAATCACTGTGAAATTAGCTAAGCTCAAATCGAAGAAGTCCTTCCATATAGTATAGAAAATCCAAACGTTGTTATAATATTTCCGGATCCGGAAATTTTGTTAACACAGTATCCTATGGCACGTAATACTATACATAATGTTTACTGCTATAAAGAGAAATCCGATTCATCTCTAACTGGTAATTGTGCATTTTAAGCTAATGTCTTTACTTAGTTGACTATTTTTAATTATTACACAAAAAAAAAATCTATTGCAATCTCTGAGTCAGCCTTGAAAGAAAGCAATAGAGCATGCATGGTCAGAAAAAATTGCAGTATTATTAATGTATTAAAAGTATGAACTTATTACATTTTGTTGCCACAGTCCTGTTCTTAATGTAAACACATTGCTTTATGACAATTGTGCAAAAATTGGCCGAGATAAAACCCAAAAAGACGCAGTTGTACTGTAATGTTAGTATGCGGACCATGATCAAGATTGAGTTTCTTGCATTTACCACACACGGACCAGTGAATACTCTATATAGTGATTTAAGGGAGTTTTTGTGCCTTTAAGGTGTCCAATGTCAGCCATTTTTGCATGATTTTTACAAACAAAGTGATATGAGCAAGGTGTGTTACATGCAAGAGTAAGGTCTACGCAATGTTCTTTATTTTGCCAACTTTCAAAATTATTGGATTTTGACACAATACTGATCTAAAAACTTTTTGTGGCAACTACAACTTAGGTAAAACTGACTGGTGCACAGTTCCTGTCTTGCCAAAAGACAAATGCTGAATCATTCTATTTACAACTAAAGGCAACTCCACTAAATAGAACACGACGGTGGCAACCCCGATGATTGGTGATCGGAACCCAAGACTAGTTCATAAATATACTGACAGGTCTAATTTCACAAACAGTGCCAATTAATCAACAAGGGGTTCCATGTACACGTAATACATTCATGTACTTCACACAGAACAGATGGTGGTAACGAATAGTCCCTGTCATCCTCCCCTCCCAAATTTAGGGTCAGTGAGGTCAAGGAGTGCCGACTATCCTTTAAATGGCGGGAAATGCATTGCCGCCGGCAAACGCGAGACCACCAAACAAACTATAGATCCTTAAATGAACATAAAGCCTGATGATGCTTCTCCCTATCATGCATTGTTAGAAATGGCATTAAGCCGGTTGATACTTCACGAGATTTTCAGCTGCGAGAAATCGCTGCGATTTCCCCCGAATCGCAGCGATTTCACGCCATCTTACGCGATTTCTCTCGCTGTCATAAGCTTGAAAAAAATGTGCCCGCGAACCTCTGGTTTATTGTCAGTCTAGTGCAAGACTGACACTCTGGTGCTAAAGATAGGATTGTGCGTATATTCACGCAATTATTTGCCAAACTCGCAATTTAGTACCAACGGGTAGGCCATACAAGAATATAGAGTAACGTAACAAGTGATTGGATAACTTGAAGTGAATTTAGGATTTTTACATTTCAAGAATAGGTGGCCCGCAGTTTGCCGCGAAAAAATCACATGTTGGGGCAGGTTGGGGTAACGCATAGAATTTCATTTGCATGCAAGGATGGTTCCTCCTCGTGCTAGACCTATATGCTTTGACGGTGGATAATGGTTTCTTATCATTTTGTTGCTTTTGCTTCGACGCCCCATTTCATTATTTCGCTCTTGACCCTAAACTTACTAAACAGGAAATGTCTTAAGTCGATACGACCACCAGGCTAGGCTTCTTCTTTATTATTATCGGTCAAAAAACAATGTGGTCGTCAAATATGATTCCAGCCAGAGAGGGTACCAACGAAGTGGTACAAGTTCTGAGGATAGGACTCTAAAATATGTGAACTATAATAATAAGTTTCTTGCCTCCTTATACACTCAAAAATTAGTAAGGTGGAGGATATCGCCTTCCACGAATCTTTTCTTATGATACCTTGTAGGCGGATTTTTAGGTTCATTGTGGTGGGGGTATTTTGCCACCTCCTATATTAGCGCCCCTCTATTGAAGCACTCAGATCTCGCCATGATGCAGTGCATTTACCAAATTCGATGGGGAATGTTGACCTTGGACTGCATTCACGTGGGCCAAATGAAGACTTCCAATTGGATGAACGTAAAAAACGTCAGCGAGAATCGCAAAAGTTAAAACTCATTTTAACTTCAGCGATCCCGCTGAACTCGTCCGCTTGTTCCCGCTGGCGATGAAAATCTGGAATCGCCGGCGGGTCTCGCGACTGCGCGATAACTCGCTGACTTTGCGAGACAAAAAATCGCTGCGCTTTCACGCAGCTGAAAAATCGCGTCAAAGATCAACCAGGCTTTGAGTCTTAAGGAAGGACAAGGAGAGGATCCTTTTGCAATGTGACTTTTTTTTCAAGATAGTGCTGGTACTTTCCAATGAATCCTGCATACGCTAACCAATGATTATCAGTCTGATAATTTTTTTTAAGTTATTGCTCTTTTTTCTTTCTTTAATCAATCTGATATTTTTGTGAAGTTGTTTTTTCTCTTTTTTACGGCTTTTCTTTCAACGATGTATCTTCACACCATATCATCAACCAATACAAAAGGAAACTGCATTCAATTTGACTCTATATGTCCTTATACAGGTACATTCCCAAATTTAGTTCCTGAATAAATGCCAAAATTATCCACCAGATTTTTGAACCCGGGGACCTAAAGCATCAAAGGCAAGTACCGTCCACCTCCCTAGTCGGCATGCTTTTCTTACGTGTCTTTGTTTTTTTTTGTCTAAGAATATTGAATATAAATATAAGGGTATTGGCACTGCCCAGATTTTTTCTTACAGATTATTTTAAAGGTGCCTTGTTCCGATCGCATAGGGACCCCCATTGATTTTGCCGGAAGTCGTATAAATTTTGATATCAGAATTCAGATGAAAGGCCATATTTTTCTCCTTATCATCCTAAAATTTCAGCTCCAAAATCCACTTCTTTGAAAGTTATAAACAAAAAACTGCCCATTTTTGTGGTAACCCTGTGCATTATTGTTCTATTATCAAAACCGCAGGTTGGTTTCCCCGTACTGGGTGGTAAGTGTATGCATGTGTCGGGCTCGCATTTAAGTATAGAACATGATCAATAAATCGGAACACCCTCCTTTAAATGCTGCATGCACATACATTATGATGCATCAAGGGTAATCAAAGTAAAGTGAATGTTGAAAAACGAAAGTGATTAATCTTTTTTGATGAAATCAGAAAAAAGTAAACTTTCTGATGTTCATATCAAGCCTAGCAATTCAAATAGGTGCAAATATGTAAATCAGCCAAATCATGAACACACAATGCATTCACTAGCATTTTTGACACAGACCTGCTTCTGCAAAGAATATTGCAACTGTTAAGGCACAAATGTTTTAAGATTTGAGGCAATTTGGCTGATCTGTCTGTTTTTGATGAAACAGACCAATTAGAACACTGCAAATTATGATAGTTGTCATCTCTTATTTTTTTTGTCACTCTGACTTGAAAGGATATTACCTCAAGAAGTTTCATGTCCAGTTTCATTTGATACAAATACAAATGGCATTTTTCAGTATGAAACAAATGTCCCAATTGCAATGTCCCAACGGCACAAGCTAGTTTTATTCTCTGTCTGCCCCAGACAGAAAATAAAATATGAAACGGATGTGCAAGGAAGTAAATTACACATCCCATGTGTGTTCATGTATGGTTTGGGTCTATGACAAACCTCTAAGCTGAAATGGAGGAAGAAAAACAAAACTGCATACCTTGGAAATGCCCATTGAAATGACACATGCCAAAACAATCTTTACCAAATATTTTTTCTTTTTTGCTGTGTGCTCAATTTTCGGGGCTAAAAAGGAGCTACTATGTCTGTTTTTTTTGTGTCTAATAAAAAAAAAGTATGGGTGCAGTTACATGATCTATCACGATGTAATTTCAAATAAAGTGAATCTGGGATAGGTTAAGATCAAGCAACTGATGTTTCCACCTCATCTGATGGACAGATTTACTAGGGACACAAGAATTGTGTTTGGCAAAAACTGTTTATTGCTTTGGGTTTTCTTATAGCAAGCTTCAGAAGTTAAGTTAGACCGATTGATAAAGCCAGAGAAACTGATACAACTTTAACAATTGGTCTGGAAGTTGGAATTCCATGAAATGAGAACACTTACTGAAAGAGTTGGGTATTTCATTTTTTGTGACACTTGGGCTTTTTTAATGAAAACCATGTGCTTTAATTTGCTAACATTGAGTTCTACATGGCTATCTGCAACGGAAATTACCTTACAGAGGGACGTTTTTCGTACAAATGTTTTGTGGGTTGGGTTGGGTAGCCATTGTGCATAAAACTTTCACAGCATCTTGACTATGCTTACATCGCAATGACCATGAAAATGCGTCAAATACTAGAATTCAACAAAATTTCTCCCCATACCTGAAATACATGCAAGATTGCACTCTTAAAAAGGCAACAACCAATAAGTTGCTGCAATGCACACAATAAGTCGCCATGGTGCCATGATTACCGGTTTATTATTAGTGTTACCAAGTTAAGCGTGCAAGCATAATAACGTAAATTTAAACACCTTATGAGTACATTAGTGCATTAATTGGATGTGATTTTCAGCATCAGGTACTACCTCTCATGCAGTACATTATGTGTAGGTACAGTTTGTCAGTGGATCAGTGACAACAAAGACATAATGAAAAGGTAACTAAATAAACAAAGTGTTTGCCCATTTCTCTTTCATTATAACCTTGGTCCAAACTCTGGGTAGGGGGCACTCAACTTTGGTTTGGGTAGTGGTTTGGGTAGGGGCATGTGGTGCTAAGTGCTGCAATTGGGGGCTTGAGAACTGAATTTTTTTTGGAAAGTAGGGTCTTCAGAACTGATTTTTTTCCAATTTTATGGAATTGGGAACTGAATTTGGGGCCAAATTAGGGTTATTCCTCTGTGTAATATTGCACAACTAGTCTGGTGTCAAGACTTTAATGAGGGATTATATTCAGTCAGACCTACAATCCCTCAATGAAGTCTTGTCACTAGACTAGGTCAATGCAATATTACATGGAGCACTGACCCATGAGAGAGTGGCGAGTGGGGTGGTCTAATAGTTAGGGAGCTTGCCTTTGGACCTAAGGGTCCCGGGTTCAAATCTCGGTGGGGCCACTTGCCGGATTTATTCAAGGTACTCAATTCTGGATTTGATTTGTATAAGTGATATTGGTTAAACTCAGAATTACCACTCTCTTCAAGGTTCATTTGATATGGGCAAAGGAACCATGAAAGCTCTCACTTCCCATGTGTGTTTGATTAGTTTGTTTGGAAGTTGCATTTTGGCAATTTAGCCTACCGGCTACGGTACGAGATTAAGTAAACCAGTTATTATTATTATGGAGCACTGACCCAACTAAAGGTTGTGGAGCTGAAGAACTGGCAAGATTTTAATTTTAGCCATGGAGCTAAAAATGTTTGAGTTTAGTGATATATGTCTTAAAGAATGGAAGACGACGAACTGGGAGTAGAAGAGGCGCAAACGGGCGGTCTTGACCACTGTACATGTACGTAATGCCATTTTATGTTAGTGCCCCCCAACTCCCCTAGCATCTATGTCTCGCCCTCTTTGCTTTCATCTATTGTGTCTTTTTTGTACTGTCCACTATTTTAATGTTTGGTTCAAAACAGCCTTCCTGGAAAGTGCTATCAACTTCTTTAATCTTGCCTATTGAATTAAAAATTGACATCATCTTAATTTGAATGTGAAAAATTCCCAATTGAATTTCACCTCAAGTGAAAAATTACTTAATTCTAAATCTAAATTCTATTGCATTGTGCAAATCTACTCGAATATGGAGATATTTCTGCAAATGAAAAAGAATATTTATTTCTATAATCAATTCCAACTTGGTAGATACATTGTCACAACCCAATTTCAAGCAATCGCATACGCGATGACCCTATCTACTTCCCACTGACCTTGATAATAAAAATCGAAATAAATGAAATTGCTGCATGTGGAATGGTAAAAGGGCCTCTTTACGCATTCTAAACATGCAAGTCAGCGTTACATGCAATAACCATAACGTTACATTGGGTGACTTGCTGGAAGAAAGGCAAGGTTAATTTCATAATCAACAACCTCACCCATGCCATCTGAACCAGTGGGCTAAGTATTGCTTTGTGTCTATTCTTGCATAGAGAATCGATGGAACTAATCTGTTGTTTTTTAAGGCAATCAGTAACATGGTAAAAACAGTGTTAAGGCTGGATGGGGCTAGAGTCACACCTGAAAAAGGTGACATTCCAACAAAATTTTGATATTTGAAAGGAAATTTTTGTCCTTTAAATATATGAAATATATGAGAATTGACGGTGAATTTTGCAATCTTGGATGGGAATTTTGCAATCTTGGAGGGAACTTTTGCTATCTTGGAGAGATCTTTTGCAAACTTGGAGGGAAATTTTGTAATCTTGGAGGGAAATTTTGTAATCTTGGAGAGAACTTTTGCAATCTTGGAGGGAAATTTTGCAAGCATGGAGAGAAATTTTGGAGAGAACTTTTGCAATTTTGGAGAGAACTTTTGCAATTTTGGAGAGAACTTTTGCAATTTTGGAGAGAACTTTTGCAATTTTGGAGAGAACTTTTGCAATTTTGGAGAGAACTTTTGCTATCTTGGAGAGAAATTTTGCAATCTTGGAGAGAACTTTTGTAATCTTGGAGGGAAATTTTGCAATCTTGGAAGGAAATTTTGTAATCTTGGAGGGAAATTTGGATTGTATATCCGGGAAATTTGGCATTTTTTCCAGTCCTGGCTAGAGCCGAAACATTTTGAAACTACTTTTCACCTGGCTATTGAAATGAATAGATGACGTAATCAGAAAAGATCACAGGGTTAAATATTCCACAGGTAATGCAGTAAAAAAATCCTGAAAATGTTCATATTTTTTAAAAAAATGAAGGTATAATAAAATACAGATCATTTGTCTATACTACATATGTCACTATCATTTTGACAACATTGAGTCACTTGAACCAAGATTTATAAAAAAAACCCAGTATGTTGTATCCAGGTTTTAATGATAGCTGCAATGCTGTTTTTTACCCATTTATAAGCCTATATTGAGAATGAGAAATGAACGAGAATATGAGAACAAGAGCCAAATTGCTTGCATACTAATACAAGCAAAACAAACAAATGGGGCTATTTCACCGAGGCAAACGCCTTAACGCACTGCTGATTACAATGAACACAATAATGGACTAGGATTTTCATAAAAACGAACCAATCTCCATAAGTTAGCAACTCAGACAGAACATAGAGACAGACATAACTCAATTCTAGTCAATTTGGAGCTACTGAGCTCATCCCGTTAGTCGTTTAGCTCTTCAATATGATGTGGACTCCCCGAGAAAAACTGATGGAGCTCTTTATGACGACCCTCCAGCGTGGCTGACCTATTTTCCAGCCTTACATCCCAGATGAAAGTAAGCTACATGACTTGACATACCAATTTTTATTTAAAGAGGGATGAAACCATTGGACAAATTTGCTAATAACAAAGAATTAATTTATTTCAAAAATAAATTTGGAAATAAAATACTTGATCTGCCTACAACAAAATATCAAAGTTGCTGAAAAGTAATTTAGCAATTAGCCAATTTTCCGGCAGCACTCAAGTAAATTGTACACATGGGTGATCATCACTAAACAAGTGATATGGGGTGTTTTTGCTACTAGACCAGCGCTGTACATTGTGAATTTTTGAGTTAAAAACACCCATTTTCAAGAAAAAAAAATAGTTTTTCAAGTTAAAATATAACTTGTATTGTTTAAGGTACTTTTTAAGGTATTTATTCAAAATGTTTGTAAATCGAGTCCAAAAAGGATACTTTTTGTACCAAACCAATCAGAATTAGGTGTAAAAATTTCTTGTTTAGGACTTTTTTGCTGGGAAGGTGAACAATTTTGATCATGCATTACCATCATATACCCGAATGGCCCAAGGTAACGATTACTGGACACGGGGGAAAATATTCTAGCAACGTAATTGCAAAGTCAGAATTAACTCAAAACGCTCTCTATTTGAAGCTGTTTGGCATGACAAATGATGGCATTAGATTATTTGGGCCGACAACTTTTATACCATCCTGTTCAACTTAAGGGATATGGGAGCACATATCCTTAAGAATCTGCTACCTGTAACCTATTTCTATCTCTCAATATCGGGTGTTACTATCGTGATTCCGACATGTGTTCCTTGTTTTCAGCGTAAACTTCACCCGAGCCTAGTAAAATACAGGGGGCCCTGTATGTTAACACTTATCATGGAAATTTGATCCACATCATTACATGTAACTACGCTGGCCTAAATCGGGTGCTTAAAAAGGTTTAGTGGAGGCAGGTGCTTTGTATGTTGTATGCTACATTCCTTTTACATCATTGCTACAATCAGAACTAGAATTCGTGGTTCTCGGCTTTCGCGGGCTCGCTATGATTCAAAGAATATAACTGTGGGACGCCCCAATGACCTTTGACCTGTCAGTGCCCTTGATCGATCAACATATGAGGGATCGCAGGTGCACCTATGGACAAAAAGTTTGGTTCAATTGAACTTAAGGTTTCAATTAGATGATTTTTACATTTTTAGCCATTTTTTCAACTTGACCTCACAGGACGTGACCTTTCAAAAGACCTGACCTCAGCACCATATGGAGGATCATTGTGCACCTATGACAGAAGTTTGGTTCCAATTGAAGTTAAACTTTTCAAATGAGGTCAATTTAAAAAAAACTTAACAATTTGTGACACACACATCCACATACACACACCATTGCCACAAAAAAAAAACATAAGCGCAAAACAAGCTTGTCTTGGAGGAAAAAAAGAATAAAAATGCAGGCATGCATTGCAGTTTGTGTTTTGCATGGTGTGTGTATGTTCGATGAGATGTGTGTTTAAGAGTTTGTTTGGTTTGCTTGCGTGTGTTTGTGCTTGTTTGTTTTTTGCTTGGCTAATAAAAAGTTCTTTTTCAGTTGAAAAAATTTTGTTATGCAAAATGATGACTTGTTTTTATGCCATCTTGATAAATTCAGTCCGTTTAAAATATACATTTCTGGGACATCACTGTTAGTTTAACTTCATTTCACAACCTATTTAATTTTTCGCAGATACTGTATGAAAATTCCTGTGTGTGCTGGGCACCTTATCTGGTTTTTTCAGATTTTTTGCTTTTTAATTTTTAATGTGCCTCCTGTACCTCTAGTTGACCAATATTACTTGTCAGCTGTTACAAGAAAATATTCCATCACAGTTCTTATAAAACAGGTCACACCATAACTTAGCATGGATTGGTAGGCAGAATCTTAATAATAAACCTCAGGTGTTACTAACTCAATTTGCCTCAAATTTGGTGCTATGAAATTAACAACATTAACAGTGCTTGTTGAAAAATCAATTCGGAACACAGGAAGTTGTTAGTTCAGGTACGTGTGTAAGATTAAGATTGAATTTTGAGGGATCGTGGACTACGTGGCCAAAGTTAGAAAGTTTGCACACACTGAAGGTAGACAGGGCTGGAAGGAACTATTATAAATGCTCCACTTTTCTCTTGTAACATTGCTTTCATTAAAGTCCAAACAAAAGAGAAAGAGGGTTAGGAATGTCAATCCCTTGATAAATAATTCATTAATACAAATTTCAGAGAGTAAATATTTTTCCTTTCCACGCGCATGGTGGGATGAATGTAGGATAATGTTTGGTTCAGGTAAATTTATAAACTTTGAAAACACCGAAGAATTACTTATTACACAAGGATTATTGGGACTGGAGGGCTCCTCATCTGATCACAATTTGGCCCATCCCCCCTCACCACCCCCCAATGGCCCCATAGATACTGTCCTTTTGGCAGAGACTGAAAAAAAATTAAACCAGTAAACAAGTATAAAATTCAGCAGACCGAAAATTGTATTTAGTTACACAAAAATGTTTGAATATTGTAAAAAATACGAGCACATACACCCCGGTCGATCAGACCAATGGTCCCACAAATAAAAGGCGAAACCACACACAGTTACAATGAGTCCGGAATGCGTTGAGAACCCCCCCCCCAACCTAATGTAAAACTAGCTAGAGAATGAAAGTGATACGACCTGTATGTATATGCTGCTGAAAAGTGCTATAACGCAACGAAATTGCCACGCCCATTCCGACTTCCTGAAAATGCAGACTCAGAAATTCACCATAGGCATGAACGTGCACAATTAATTAGACCATTGATTAAAATCCAAGATAATACCCTCTCCTGGTTGACGTCCCGAATAAAACGCTTACTGAAAAATAGGAGGACTGCTTCGATTGTGAAGCATCATTAAAAATATTAAGAATCCTTCGCAGTATGAATTTACGTTAATAGGCAACAATGCTCTTAAAGCTTGTATACCTGGCAAATCCTGAGACCAGCAATAGCTAGCGTGTTCCAATGACGCAGGTGGTTCCTATCATGCGATATCCACCTTCCCCAGCAGGCACCAAAGGGTTTGCCAATCATGCTATCAACTAACCCAATGGTCCTAGCGTGCTAAGCACAAACAATGGCGACGATTTTGAACCCGACCAAGTGGAGTCAATCTTAATTTGGACGTGATTACTGTTACGGTGTTGTCAACATATGCTATATGTTGGTGTAATGTTGACCCTGTGTACTACATATGGCCAGAAGTTTCAGCGATGTCATAAAGGTGCTTTTAAATTGATCCCATCTGTTGAAAATTTACCAGATTACTGGGTCTAACCATAAGGATTCAGAAAAGGTATTAGTTTTACAATATTACAAGCCTAAGGTTTCAGAGTTATAGGCTGAAAAACTAATATGTAGCTCAAATTTTAAAAGGATTAATCTCAAAGGTCAGTAGTGGACCTGATCATAGGCCAAATTTCCTGTTCCTCCCAACATGGAAGCAAATCATTGACAACATTTCAT
>JAMKCH010034624.1:0-15823 GCA_023653785.1 Ophioderma brevispina | reverse complement strand
AACTTGAAAACATATTTCTTCTTTTGATTTTTATTCAATTTACACAGATTTGTATTGGCAAACGACAACAAACTGGGTCCAGGTGAATATTGACTTTTGACTCTGAAACTTCGACGGCAGACCCATTCACGAATAAGGGGCGCTTCAAACATGTCAAAAGCATGTTTATACGTGGATTCGTCAGTGGACCTTGCTTTGATTCCAGGTGTTTACGCGTGCATTAATGGATCGGCATAATAAATGCATCGTTCAAATACTGATACTTTTAACAGATGTCCTGTCTGTTTTATTCAATTGGTTATGAACAAAAGAATCATATAGCTCTCCTGTTATGCCGCCATTCAAGTTAATGCCGTGTATGGATATCATCTCGTTTGTATTGCAAAAAAATCAGTGCAAAAATAACAATGGTTCGGATTCGATCATGTTGAACAAAGTTTGCATTATACCAGTGGCGGACAATATTGATCGTTAATCATTATCCTCCGACGACAACTTTTATACCTACAAAGTGGAGTCAATGGAACCTTCCGGAAAACGTAATTACTAATGGAACCAAACCTTTATTCGCTCATTTTCAGAACGAGGGTGAAATACCCATATTTCAATTGATTTTAATGTTTAAAATGTCCCATTCCCTTTGTCATGTAAAAAAAAAAACTCTTAGGTTCAAAGATACCAAACAGCTTTCTTTTCGTGATTTATTCCGAACGTGCGTATTATTTGAAATAATTAATAAAAAAACAGACATCTAATTTAATTGAACAGAGAGTAGTATCTATTGGTTATTGGTTCAAGCCTTGCCTCATACACTTGTTCCGAATTAAGATATGCCATAGGGTTTGTATTGTGATCAATGTGATCAGTGGCTCGTACCAACGTTAGCGTGAGCCAGTTGACCTGGTAACGGTCTTATTTTAACGTGTTCTACATCAACGAATTGAATGACTAAACCTGTCTATTCAAAATGACTCTCCTGTGACAAGATTTCCAATAGACAGTCGTAAGAATAAGCGTTCGTGTTAGACATTTGTCATTCTTCTCAACCTCCCCATCGTATCTTTCAAAACGCACTTCTCCACCTATTCTGAATCACAAATTGATCCAAATCGAAAACACGAAAGTCGTTATTTCAGATAACATGCCCTTTGCGCATCTATTGGGATATGCCACTACAATATAGTACCTCTATTCGCTGATGAAGTGCACGTTAGTATCTATTGGTTACTGGTTCACGCCAAGGCTCAAGCACCTGTTCCGAATTATGATTTGCCATAGGATTTGTGTTGTGATCAGTGGCTCGAACCAAAGTTAGCGTGAGCCAGTTGATCTGACAACGGTCTTGTAACGTGCTCTACATCGGCGAATTCAGTACATATTATTTGCTTTCTCTTGGTTCTGTCCGAATGCGGTTTTCTCTTTACAGAGACTGACATGACGGTTTAATAATCGCCATGTCTTTCTTTGTGGCGTGTGTCTGGGAACCACTTAATGTATATTATTTTATAGCATTCTATGGACGTGTCCCAACATTCTCAACTTTTTTGTAGTCGAGATCTCTTGTTCCATTGCAGAGACCATTGATGGGAATTATCACAGGCCAAAATATTCTGCAACAAACCGTAAGACATTCATTGTTGAATGATGACAGTTTGTTCATGGCAGCCTTTGTGAAACGACAGTATTGTGCACCCCAGAGAAGAACAGATTCGACATAACAGTTTATTTCTAAACCTGGCGGAACTTAGCAAAATGGATCCTAGTGTTGCTAGTGCTTGATGGAATGAATTTGTTGGGGCAATTTGCTTTCCTGATAACCTTGACCAAGCAAGTATAAGTCGTCGACCTCTCCAATTGTTGTCCCTCTGTCTGTGAGCTTTGTTGAATATTATTGACATGTATGCTTCAAGTTTACTCTATTTTGATATCCAGTCTTGTTTGTTGCGCTAATCTGTAAGGCTTGTCAGTCTATTGTCGTGCAGGGCAGAAGGGTTCTCGTCGGCAAAATCGAGACAATTGTAATGAAAAAAGCGTCCATTCTATGCCTCTTGGTTTGTCGGTTGTAATATTCCACATAACTCAGTCAATAACAGATGAAAGAATTCCCCCCCCCCCGAGTCCAGAATATCCTTTTGAAGGTGTTGCTTTGATAGTCATCTTAATTAACTTTGAGAATATTAGTAAACGAACTGGTTGAAGTAGTTATATCCGCCTTTAACACGTCAGTATTGTGTGTTATTTATTCAATTATTCATCATTTTCACATGTAATTTGCATTTCACTGATAAACATTGTTAGTAAAGATCTTGGGCCGTATTCCAGAAACTTGTTTAGCTAACGCGATTTTATCTTAAATATCGCCGTAATTTACAATTGCGTTTAAGCAAACGCCGTGTAATTATTTTTAAACCATTTGCTTACTTAAACAGAAGCCTTAAAACACGAGTAACATCGTCGTTATTTAGACTCTAACTTGAGTGTATAAATGCCGTATTGTGTTTTTAAAATGGTTGGCGCACAAAGTGGTAATTATGGCTTTCCCGTAGCCGTTTTTATAAGGTGCTCGCACACTGGACGAGAATGATTTGCTCCATTGCCGTTGTCAATTGGGCAGTGGCAGTGCCGCCGCACTTGGCGAAAACACCCACTAAAACACTTCTTAAAACTATCCCCGTACCTAGTTTTTTAAATTTCATGGCTTTTGGCGGAGTTAAAATTGCGTTTAACTTTAAATTCCTTCTGAATGCGTTTTTACTTAAACCATACGGTTTATCTCACATCATAACGGTTCGTTAGCTTAAAATCGCGCCTAAACACCTTTTTTGGAATCGGGCCCTTACGTTAGCCATATCACGAATGTGGAATTTATATTATCGAAAAGTTAAAATCAAAGCTCAGCAAGACCTAGTGAACGTCAAAAGGTACAAAAGGTGTCAGGAACTGAATACTCCCCTTACAACAAATTCGTACATCATTAAGAAATCAAGAGCTTACCCTTGAATTATATGGCGGTCCCTTACCATTCTAAAATGTTCAATTACAGCAAAGTATGGTGTTCAATCCAGACCTCTACACATCGGTTTTTTCCAAATGCTAACATTATCCCTTCAGACAGAGCAAACTATCAAGTTAATTGGGCTATCTCTTCTAGAGTTGCGATTTCCTAAGATCGTATCACTGACCATGTGGTAGTATATACTTGAGGGATAGACGACTTCTGTCTAAAGCTGTAATCCCACACTCCCCGGAAATCCGTAATTATTAACGATAATTTTCAAATGTAACCTTTATCTTTAGTTGATTCCCTACATGTTTTCCCCTTATTTTAACATCTATTAAAAAAAGATAGAACGCGCTGTTTTCACATTTACGATCCGATGGAGTGTTTTATATTTAATAATGGACTCCCCATTTTGAATATGTACAATGTTGCTATTTCGAGTAGCGAATATTAAGTAACTTGATCGCTTGAACAGTAATATATTTGGCAAAGACACACTGTTGGAAATATTGTTTAAAATCGTTGTAAACTACTCTTTAAGTCGTTGAAGCCGTAGTTAGTGAAAATCATAGACATAGGACAGTATCTTTAGACAGTGCAAAACCAACTACGTGTGCTATGCGAGAGAAGGATACAGAGAGAACCCTTGGTTGCGTTTTTGGCGCTAGGGGTCTTGTAACTAGTTCGGATATCAGTGTTATTATCGGTTAAGCTCTTTTAGATTGCTTTCCATGGGCAGGGGTGAATGGTAGGGCTAGAAATAACATGCCAACCGTAGGTTATCATCAATAGTCTTGTTTTGCCTCAGATATTTAAAAAAGTGTGTTTTCGTTCTTCGGTTGGCTGTCATTGAAAATTCCTGTTTATATGTACGATGTGCATTCTGTAAATTGTTTTCTTTTTGGTATGGTGTGTAACGTTTACATTTAGTGTACATATGAAATTGTTTTGATATATAATTGTGTTCGAGAGAAGAGTTTGTTTATGAAGGAATCGAATTGCGCAGGGAGCATTAGAACATTGGAATTATATCACGTTTAGACCATTTTTGGATTTTTTACGGAGGCTAGTTTGTCAGCAGCCTAGCTCGTTATTCTATCTCGCGGTTTTACCTCGTATGTATAATTCATCAAAATATCATTTTTAGTCGAAATTGCTTTACTTCTCACCCTTATTCGATTTAACTCGATGCATTTAACACCCAAAATATTCATCACCTTCATCATGTCACAAATGCTTTTAATGGTGTTGTTCCTATACTTTACTTGACACTTTACTTACTTGACATTTTTGCTGTATCATTAAAAAAAATACGCTGACGTATTGATTTACCGAAGATGCACTTGCATAGCATAAATGAAGCTATGAATAACGTTCTCCATAGTTTTTTTTCGAAAACATTCAAATGATTTTAAAATGAAGTCGTAAGTGTATTGAACTGTGGAGTTTAAACGAGCCAAAACAATCCGCCGTAAGGTACAATTGCACGCCTCCGACAGCGACTATTTTCTCAGCCACAAGTGGAATAGTCCAGCTGTGTTAGGCATTTTATGACTTGTGAACAGATCGCGTCGACTGATGTTATCCGGTGAGAACGAAATCAATTTGTAATATTGACCGCTCTCCGTTATCACAATATAAAATACGGATGCCACATCTAGGAGGAACGGTTTGAAAATTCACACGTTATCCCGATGATGTATTGAGGAATTAGCTATGTGGTACCACCACCTTGCTACTATTTGTGCGTTTGGAAGGTGGGTTTAAAAGGTTTGTTGAATGTTTGTGTGTTTGTGGTTCTTAGGCGAAGAACTGATGATTATGAGAAAGATGAAATTTAGTTTTCATGGTACAGAAGATATAAACGTCCAGATTATCGTTTTTTGTTTGTGTTGTTTTGCTATTTTTCTTTGTAAATTTTATTACGTATTTTCGCACAGCTTGGGCTTCCATATAACCCACTATCGTTTTAATCAGATGTTTAAAGATCAAGGGTTATTGGACATTTGTTAAGTGTTGTTCTTTCGGACGAACTTGTATATGAAAAATCTCGTTTAAGATTGCGTTTTATTGCAAAACTCAGTTTTCTTTTTATCTTGGAACCCATGTGTTTTTACCCAGGAACATACGCACTTATTTCTTAAACATTCCTTGGACCAGAGTTAAAAATCGGTCTCGCCGCTTGTTGAGTACCCATGAAGAATTTTAAGCATAATTATGAATAACTACCGATGTTTGTCACATCACTAACCCAATGTCCATTGGAATATAACGGTTGAAATTTGCATAGACCTGGGTTCCGACGGATACCCAGATCGAAAATTATTCTGCCCGGAATTTCTCAAACCCCATTTTCAGGTCTGATCGTAATCGTGTCCCGACCCCTAAAGATACTACGCTTACTTAATTTTACGAAATTGCCATACTGGAAACAAAAAAACATCTCGTGCAATGAATGTAATAATTGGAAACAAAACTACAAAATTACCGAACAAGAATCATCTGAAAATATTTTAATAATTCCCCATCGTCTGCGTGTATGTTTATTAATTGATTGCTTTTGCATATTCGGAATAGAATTTTTAATTAAGTCGTAAGGTTATGGGACTTTTACAGATTTTAAAGTGCCAAAACATCGACTAAGATTTAAATTACACGCTCAGACATCGAATTTTCTCAGCCACAGTGGATAGGTCCATCTTTGTTAGCATTTTTATTTATTTCATAAAGTTCTCTTAACGAAGTAAAATTCGTCTAGCCTCCTTGTTTAGTTAACCATTCAAAGGAAATATGTCAGATTTTTGTCAACGCTCAGTTTGACTTACATTCATAAAATATATGTACATCACATCACGAATCCCGAAAAAATAATTACCAAGTTGATGTAAAATTAACAAATAGAGGCATTTTAAGTTTAGTTTTGCTTTTTTGGACCATACGAAGAAAAAGAAAACGGGCGGATTTTCGCCACGGCTTCGTTGATTCAACAAGCGCCCAATCTTGCTCTCCTCGTGACGTTCAAAGTGATGACAAAACATCGTGTTGACTCGAATGTTATTGCTGAACGGTAATATGAGGATTATCGAAAGTAATAATAAAATTTGAAATAAGTTTTTTATTTTTTTCTCCATATTTGTTCATTTCGTTGTGTTTTAATATTATCGATATAAAAACCACATCGATTCGCAGTTATAGGAAAATTGGCACATGCGATATGATTGGTCACTAATGACGTTAAAAATTATGGATGGTCATCACTGTGACGTCACCATTTGGCCTGCGATGTGGATTGTTCAGAATCGTTTTCGAGTAAAACCATTGGGCGCGAAAAAAGGGCAAATACTCAACAAATGCGGACAATTTTCAACTTATTTTGATTTATAGGAATATACGTTACTTAAGCTTTCCATCCATACCAAATTTTCCAAAATTTCAGAATCATGACATTATTTCCTTTAAGATGTTTAAGCACTATGTCGATAACATAAATAAGAATAAACATTACGATGCTTGACTTGTCACCATCACTAACATTAAGTCATTGAGGAAATAACGTGATGAATGTGCATAGATCGAATGGGTCCTGACTGGGATACCCAAGATCAAACTTCTCTTCCGGAATTCTTACACCAAATTTTCGGGTGGGTCTTGTCGTAATTTCGTTCTAATCACCGGGGATTGTTAAGTAGTGTGAGCAGGTCACTGTTTTACCAAACCACCACTTCAAAAAACTTTACATTATCCTACTAAATTGTTTTTTTTTTAGTTATGGGAGAATTCCTCTTTTTTCAACTGGCAAAATGTTGTCTAGGGTCTGCCAAAATTAGGTCTTCCGCTTACACCAACAATCTCTATCTAACGGCCCGCAAGCCCGAGATGCTGTTCAGCCATGTAGCGCCAAATGTCCTGTTTGTCATTAGGTTGGGGATGTCAGATGGGATCCGTGGGATTGTCTCGAGCAATCACATCATGTAGTTTAAGGGGAGACCCCTCTGTTTTGGCATGCTGGTAACACTTCACAGTGACGTCTGAGACGACTTGGTCAATCGCACGAGACAGTTGACGGCAAATCGTGCACGGCGTGGGGCAACAGAAGATGTAAATTGGAGGGATATCTCCATCTATCTGTCTTGGTCTTGTGATCGCCGCCCAGGAGATGATGTACTCGCATAAGAAGATTGGTGTAGGTGCCATCCAGAGTTTTTATCCTGTTGCTCTTTCTCATGGTCCAGGTCTCAGATCCATATAACAGGCTTCTCTCTACAACAGGCCTCTAAAGAAATGTTCAGCTGGTTTTGAATTGGAGAGATATCAGATTGCCATAGTGGTTGTTGGTGTGTAGTTTTGCAGGAGGCATTCCAAGCTGTCCCTTGCGGGACAGGAAGTCTCTCCTTGCGGTCGCAACACAGGACCTAAACTTGAAGTCCTGACCTCTTTGAGTGGCTACCATCTGTTGTAGATAGGCGACGACGTTCCCCTTCATGAAGTCATCTATTCAGTCTCTTGGATGAGATGTTATACCACAATTACCTGCTTCGGTACGGGGCGGACAAAATTCCTGCTTTGCACTACGGCAATAGAGGTTTCTTGACTAAATAGTACAATGTGGTCATTAATACACATTGTTTTATTTATATTAAATTAGTGGGACATTGGGTTGTTCCCTCCACCGTGTATCCCGTCAGAGATGCGCAAAAATTTACTTAGTTTGCAATTAACAAGTGAAATGCGGTAATCTTTCGAAGATAATAAAAGCGGCTAATGGGAAACCAACCTTCGAAGTTAGCCAAATTAAATCCCTAAATCATGAAAAGGTTGAAGACGAAAGTAAGTGCAAACAATATATGTGACAATCATTCCCTGATAAGTGCACCGTTTAACTTAAGTTTTATCTCTTATCATACGGATTTACTGTTCATGATCTCAATCTTTGGCCAGCATTACTATCCTCGAAAAGTAACACATTTGAGAATTTAACTTAATTAGTTTATCCCCAATGAACAATACCCTAAAGAATGTGAAAAAATATTTTAAGATCTTAAGTTTACAATGATCTAAATTGTAAGTATGATGCCGCCTCCCTAGGTTAAGCCTCAATGTTGTAAATAGATATGCTTTCTTTCTTCTTAGGGTATTACTTTGTTTCTAGCTTACTCGATTTAGCTGTCTAACGAAATCCGCAGGGAAATGGGAGTCGTTGAAAGTATAATTAAGACAATATCGAAGTGCAGTTTGGAAATTCCTGAAACGGAAAGGATTTCACTGTTTTCTTTTTTTTTTATTCTTTTTTATCATTTTAAATTTGATGAAGTAGCACATTCCATATATTGCTTTGGAAATAAAAAGGCATGATGGCATTGGCGTGTATTACATCCAACGTGATCATAACTTTTTGATGCACGCTTTGTGAGAAAGTCGCAAAGCGTTGTGGAAATTTCAAAATTTCCGATTCCGAATTTGTGGAAATAGGAGAGGCATCAAAGAATGTACTTGGGAAAGCGTGGAACAACCAACACTTGGGCCATTAAGAACATCCCTAATCGATTGTCATGTGACTCGCAAAGGGGGCGAGTCATGAGTTTCCTGACTCTTTTATATCATCACCATCTCATGTCAGTTGCCTGTTGATGTCCTGTGCTACTGGAC
Organism: Ophioderma brevispina; assembly: GCA_023653785.1. Lineage (NCBI taxonomy): Eukaryota > Metazoa > Echinodermata > Ophiuroidea > Amphilepidida > Ophiodermatidae > Ophioderma > Ophioderma brevispina. The sequence goes on along the minus strand of JAMKCH010034624.1, from coordinate 7,176 downwards.
ACAACGTAGTTTAGTAAAAAAAGTCCCAGTATTTGATTCAACTGCCAATCTTTTCTTTACAAGCTTAAATACTTTATAATATAATATAATATTCGATGCATAATCGGTATACCACACGTTATTGACTTAAAAGTTGCATATCACATTATAGATATCAGTTGTCAGTCAAAATCTAAGTGAAAATTTCAAAATATGTCTACGTGTATAAAATGCTCTTTCTCTGTGTGTACGATTGCTCATAGGTTTAATTAATTTCTTGACTCATTTTGATATGATCAAAATCAAAAACAGGAGTCCAGACAACATATCCTACCTATCCGTTCTGGGATATACCATTGCAACAAAGTTCCTCATTTCATTCATATTCTTTGCCTTCTTTTATGTCGCTCGCTCTCTAAGTAAGATTTTTTTCTTTTCATATTTCTAACATGAAGTTTAATCTCCTCCATGGTTTTTCCTTGTGGTGTCCATCTAAGAGCTACTTTAGGTGTATTCTTTTATGATTTTTTCTAATGACGTGCCAAATATTCTCAGCTTGCGTCCACAAATTTATGTTGTAATCCCTTGGATATTAGTTATTTTGTACAAATCGTTGATGGAAACGATCACAGACTAATATACACTGCAACTATTCCAGAGACATTCGTTGTACAGTGATCACAGTTTGTTCGTGTCAGTTTTTGTGACACGCAAATATTCTGCATCGCATTTGACAAACTGTTTTGCTCAATTTGTAACTGTCAAAATTGGAAAGTGAAAAAAGTGAAAATAAATGTATTTGTTTAGAAGTGACTTAACATTAACTTGTAGCTATTTTCTCAAAGCTTCATTCCACTTTTCAGAGGGTCGCGATCCTGTGCAATTACAAATAAAAAGTAGGTCGGAAGGAGAGTACAACCCTTACGAACTAAATCGTATATCATTAAGAAAATCAAAGCTTACCCTCGGAAACTATGTCGTTCTTTCACCATTTTAATGTAACGTTAAAAGCAATGTAAAGTGTCAACCAAGACTTATGGCGTTACATAATACCTACACACAGAGCGAACTAATCAAGTTAATTTGGTTGATGCTCTTCTAATGTTGGCGATTTCCCGTGCAAAGCTATGGTAGTTTCACACACAAGTTACATCTTGAAGTCAAATGACGACTGCTGACTAAAGAAGGTCACTCATACTGTTTAAATTAATTGCTTGAATGCACTCTCCCTCCTTTCCCCTTGATTTAGACATCTGTTAGAAAATATACATAATGCAAGAAACGCGTTTTCTTATTCAACAGTTAACTGCATAACGGTGGGTTAATTGGCCAATTTCTAGTTTTTCAGTTGGCGTGTTTTAACGCGTAGAAATGCAGAAACTAATTAGTGTGTTTTTTGCTCATTTTGACGCAAAATTAAATCAATGATTTGCTAATAGTTTTCTTACTGGACCAAATTTTTCAGATTATATTTCTTTATTTTGATGTCTTCGAAGCCTTCTAAAGAATCATTGGGAAAGTGGTTATACGATGCATGGATCCCCAGGAACCCCCTTGTGCACTAGCGAAAGTGCAAATCCCTTATGAGGTCAGATTGGCAGTCATAGTTAATATACGTTCCTTTTTTGAATAAGGCTTTGCTATTGCGAATGAGCACCGAGTATTCGATATTCAAATTAAGTTAAGTTGATAAGAGACACACTTTGTAAAATGTTTACAATCATTGCAATTATGAAGTCCACCAAGTCTATGAAGTGAAAACCTCGAACAAAACGCTACTTTACAGCGCGCAGATGGAAAATAAAGAGAACCCTCTTTATTTATTTTCGGCATAACTTTGAGAGTAGTATCAATATCAGCGTCGTTCTTGGAATGCAAACTCATTTTGATTCTTCCCACGGGCGCTACAAATACCAAATGCACTGTATACGTACAAACGGACTTTTACCTTCGAATAAACCATTGAGTTGAATTAAACTGTCCTTGCTTATGTATCTTGCGTATGATATTTATTTTTAATTATATTAAAAGTGCTTCGCCTTTTATTCTTTGCGTGATTAATGATTCCAAATTGAATTTTTGAATGATTGGATTCTCTGACTTTTAAATCTGCAGTGGACTCACACGATTAAATGTTGGTATAAGATGTCCGTCAATGCAATTAAACAACTTCATGTATCACTATCCCTATCATCGCAACTATGTACACTCACAGACAGGCGTTTTGAGGCTTAGGTTATATAATCGGCACGACTACTGACTTTAATAGTTTACACACCACTAACTCACTTATATACATTGGTGCTTTCTATGTAAAACAATATCACACCAAAGCACAAGCAAAAATCACCAAATCACCAATATGTGGTTACAAGAATTGCCAAACTCACAACATGTCAATTGCCCAGCGCTTAGCACAAGGTAATTTGTAGTCGGTACGCCTGAGTGTGGGCAAATCGATATGGAAATGATGAGCGGGAAGTAAATTGCCTCAAATTTACTGTTAAAATACCATTTACTTTGAGAAAACATACCCGTCTACAGTGTCAATCATGAAATTCAACCAGTTTCTTAATAGTGCCTTTCCAGGCATTTTAAACCAACTTTTTTTAAGATGCTATGCAAGAAAATGGTTTACCCAAGATTTTGTTTTTATCCTTACGGCAGTGGTGTATAACCTTTAGTAGCAATTGTATCTAATTATTCGAATCGGAATGAGTTATCACCCAGGAAATTCCGATGCAATTTTCATTGTTATTGACCATTTTCCTGTTCGTTCCATTGGAGAGACAGTTCTCACTTCAGACAAGTTTAAAGTGTCCATCCAAATATAGAGTTAAGTACGTGCTGTTTTTGTCAGGCAAGAATTAATGTCCAGTGCTTACATGAGACATAATATGAGTTGAATTTCAAATGCCATGTTTTTAGCATTTACTTTTGAAATTTAATAGTCCCTTTGTAGCTCACTGGAAATAGACAAAGGGGTTTTCTTTCACTTGACCCCTTTTAACACTTCTTTACGCTATATCACTTACTATTCCCATGTTGCAAATCGTTTCAATCTAAGTTAAGTTATCTGTCAAGACCCTACTTCTTTTTTTTTTATCTCAAATGGCTAAAAGTTATTGAGTTATTTATATGTTTACCTAGAATATATATTGTCATTAAACCTGCAATCATTTCGGTAATTGAACCAATTATATTGTCATGAAAAATCAATTGAACCAATTGTTTAATATTTCTTATTGATTAGTCTCCACTTTATAACCAGGCACTCAATTACGCCATTTTGATGTTTCGCAATTTAATGAGACAAAAGTGTCGTTGAACTTTAAAAGTGCAAACCATTCCAACATCCGATTGATGTTTAAATTGCACACTCAGACAGGGGGTTTTGGGTCAGTAGCTATCAATGATATTTACTCAGTCACATATGGGATAGGTAGGTCTGCCCAGCTGTGGTTAGCAATTTATGGACGGAAGAGATCCGCGGTCGACTATCCGGTGAGAAGCGAATTCAATTTGTACTATTGACGCTTCTCTCTTGCTATCAACTACAAGTATACGGATGCCACATCTAATGGAAGAACGTTATGAAAATAGCCACAAGTGCTCCCAATGATGTAGCTGTTGTACGTGTAATGTTTGTGGGACATTACTTGCTATTACTGTGTTTTCGAAGTGTGGTTCGAGTGATTTTGGAGAATTGTTTTGTTTGAGCTCTGCTGCGATCAAGTAGAAAGAGAACTGATGATTCTCAGGAAAAAGATCGGAATAAAGATAGAAGCCAAAAAGGAAATACATCATTGAGAGATGATAATTGTCTCACATTCGTGCACATATAAAGCCCTATCGTTTAGATTTATCGCTTTATTTAAGACGTTAAAGCAAAAAAACCAAATAGATGGATGGTTGTTGGCTGATTGGTCGATGAGTTCCCCGTAAAAGCTGATATGTAGTTCAGTCAAGCTTGCTTAAGAGAATCTACTGTATTGGCAATTTCAAGTTATAAATCCTAATTCACTTTTGCAAGACATCCCAATTCTGTATTATGCCGAAATGGTTTAAACAACTCCATGGCTTCATATTGAACATGCAGTTCCTCTTACTCTCAGGAACTTTCTGAACATTGTTAAGATTAACCTTAGTTCCAAAAAAAAGAGGCGAAATTGTTTCTATGGACTGGCCAATGGTCTCCCCCTGGACAAGGAATTTGAATCCTCTTACTCCCTTCTAAAGTGGCTTTTAATAATTTGCTGGGCGTATTTGAATATATTATAAAAGTTAGGCACAGGATATCATCAAAGAAAAACATTCATCGTAAAAAAAAAGTCTCACAAGAAAACAATCATCGAGAAGAAAAATATTTCATGAAAAAAATCGTAGATGATTTTTTTATATACTTTATTTATCGAGAATATCTCCAGCACAGCACACCAGTGATCGAAGCCAGGGACGTGCAAAACGAACTGGCGTCAAAGATTAACAATATTTTTTTGTCCTTTTGTTGCTCTAACTTCAGTTCAGCTTATCGATATCTAACAACCAACTATGGTGACTAGATAACCAAACGCAGAATTTCGCTTGCCAGATATAACTGATTATCGCTATTATCAGTTAATTCAGGTGTACAGGCTGTCCCCCAAAAAATGTTAACACTCGGACACAGGCATGATGTACATAATAACGAACGGTAACACATGGGTCTCTTTTTGGTATGTTTCTTAAAGCTAACTAATAAGCTTTTTATTGCCGTTTATTTCATTTTCAATTTCAATGCCGATATGTCGAACACGTATGCTTCGTCAAAAAGAGTACAAAATTCGGATTGTCCGATTTGCAGTGGTTACATTTGTAATTTGTGTGGCAACATGATTTTTTACATAGTCAAAAAAATGGGTTATTTGCTTGATGTTTATTGATTGGTAATTGAAGCTATTGATATATTGACAATCCATTTTTAACTTCCATTAATTGTGATAAAGTGTTACCATTGTCTTTATGATCAGCAATACTTTGTAGTTTTCAAATATTAATCAGTTCACTTTCATTAAGCCGAGTTTTAGCACAGCCCTATCAAATGTCAAAATTACCCATAATGTTACCAAACCAAATTAACCAACATCAGACACTCTTCTTTATTGGATTCCCAGACATCTAGGATCTAGAGCAGAATAAAACAACAAAACAAACACTAAAGTAACAAAAAGAAAGATACCTCTGATAATAAGCCTACTGGTCTAATAAGCAGGCCAATTGGAAATAAAGACAAACGCAGTGGCAGGGCCATACAAATCCACGAACCAGAATAGCAAGAACGCAAGCCAACGTTTCTGTTCTCTTCTTAGAACAGCATTTGTGGTAGATACAACAATGAACGGTTTTGGTACAACACGGTGCAGGAATTTCGAGGTGTTTCTTAAATAGAAAAACACTGCAAATCTACTTGTTTTCTTTTTACGGATGAAAGAAGATGTGCTATGAACAGCCAAGGTATTCATGTTGCTTCATGCATTTTTCAGTGTTCTAAGGCCCCAGAAATCGGTACCAAGGGATTTTGGCCCTCGTCATACTTGATGAAGCATATCTTTTGTTTTCGTAGCCGGATTGGAATGAAAATAATGGCACATTAAAGTTATTTTTGTGGCTTTAAATTGATACAACAAAGACCATGCGTAGCTTTTTTCTTCTTTTTATCAAAATGTCGTCGTCTGAATGTTAACATTTTTTTGGGGACAGCCTGTATATTAATAGCTGTCCTAAGGGATTGGCATAAATTTGGCAAGCCATACTCACGTTGTTAACCTTGTTTTTTCCAGATAGAAAGTAGGGGGGCCAATGGTTTCCGAATCAAAACTCCGCGCTTATAACATCTGCAAAGAATTTGGGGGAAAGGAAAATAGTCAAAAATCAAATTGGAGATCAGGGGAGGTTAAGAAAAAACGTTGTCAGGGTATATGAAAATGTTTTATGCTGATTTTTCGAACCTACAATCGCTAGTTTGAGCTAACGCTCTGCTGACCTAGTTAAAAAGGGTATGGGGTACTCTAAAAGGGTGTATGTAGTGCGGAAGAGCGAGATGAAGGGATGGGGTAATAGCAAGAAAATATGAAAAGAGAAGTACAAAGTGGAAAATAGTACTGTAGTGGTATGCTTCCTTTCTTGTGCCAATTTTTTTATATTTGATTTATTGACTTCCTCCTGCTCTTTTGATTTTGGGGTCAGCAGTTTTAAGAAATAAGTGCACTAGAAGTATAACTGAGTTAATTTTTCAATTTTTGATTCTAAGATTTTCACGCGAACCTGCGTTGTTGGGAACTATTTCTCGATGAACTGATCGAGCTCGATGGACTCAATGCATCAAGGAAAAAAAATCATCAATTTATTTCTCGTTCATTTTTTTTTTTTTTCTCTGAAGGTTTTCTCTTCTTGATCTTCTTCTTGCGTATAAGGCGGCAGCTAAAGTGTTGCAAACGTTTGGGCCAACTCACTGTTGATTGGTTGGGGTTTGAGAGATCTGTATCCACCGCGACGAAAGGTAGGGGGAGGGCCTCATTGAGAATGTGATCCGCAGTCTGTGATGGAGAACCGACATTCAGAAGGCTGCCGATGCCGCATCCTGGGCGCTCGTGCATATTGCTATGAGCGACCGACCTTCCTTTGCGAATCCGGTTTTAAGGTGCCCATTCCTTGCGTGTTCGATTGCTGCCAGGTGGTATTTCTGTCTTAGGTGTAATTGAGAGTTGATCCTGGTCTTGGAATGTCTAGCCAGCATTATTCCATGTCTGAGGATGTTTGAATGGGGAACTGGAGAGTTTATGCAGCGTGTTCGGCAGAAAGGTGTGTTCGTCGAGAGCGCAGCTCTTCTACCGAGTTGGGTGTGAGTCTTTTATTGACAGTGTTATGCAACTGTGCTTGTTGTCCAGCAGGGCCCTATTCATTAGTTTGTGCGTGTGGTGCTCCCTCCGAGTGCTCTTGCAGTCCAATGCCTGAAAGCACTGGTAGAATTCAGATGGAGTGGGGCGGAGGCCGCCAGTTATGGTTCTTCAATGCTCGTTGAGTACCCCGCGTGTCCCTTTTTGTGTGAGAGCTATTGCACATGCTGGGGCGGCATATTCCCAGTGCTTTGTAGACCAGAGCCAAGGCAGTTGTGCGTAGGATCGTTGGGCCCGCACCCCATGAAGATCCGAGCAAGGT
>JAMKCH010034623.1:0-15122 GCA_023653785.1 Ophioderma brevispina | reverse complement strand
GATGTTCCCCCGTTACCGTGAATCCCCCCACGGGATCCTCCGACTTTACCATAGTGTATTATATGGTCTAGTAAACCGGAAAACTGGTGTACCTTTTTAAAAAAAAATTGGGAAGCATAGCACAGATGACGTCATTTTGATGACGTCATCAAATGTTGGTGATGAAAAATATGTAAATTTCAATTATGGTTTCTTGCATTTACGGATAGCCCGATAAACCATATTGTTATTTATCTCACCTGCATTCCAACATGATTTCGTTTCATTTTATATCAGTTTAAATATATTTTCCCCATTGACTTATGTACAAAACAAAAAGTTTAACGGCGATTTCGCCAATTTCTGTTTTAATTGTTTTTTGGGATGAAAAAGTAGCTATTTTCTCCGACAAACATACTCTGCAACCAGTTAACCCCATCTTTTTAAACTTATTTTATATGCATTAGGATGTACGGAGTAAGAATATGAATGTTTTATTTCCAAAATATATTTTTAGTAGAGCTAGAAACCGAGTATAAATTATGACTTCATCAAAATTGACCTTTTTTTTTTTTTTAAAAATTCGAAATTATTTTTTTTTACCTTGAATATTGTTAGCAAACCTTGCCCTTTAATTTCAACGCATAATTTGAACCTTTAAAACCCAATTAATAGATGACGAATAAGCCAAAACTGGTCTATTTTTACCTTGAGCCCTATGTAAAATCCTCACTTTAAAATGCCAGTTTCTTAAAATTGTGATTCAATTGACTATGAGTATTAGGAAAGGCAGGACACAGGGGGGTTACCCCCCCGGGAAGTCGTATAAGTACCGATGCTTATGATTTTGATACAGGAATAGCTATGATCCTTTCTTTCCATTGATACCCCAAAATAAGTTACCAAATAGTACCACATACTAGGGGTCGTCACAATGAACGTCATAAAGCCGGAGCCGGCAATTGGCATTTTCCACGGAAAATTTTCGAAAATCCATTTTGCGCCCAAAAGCGGTAGGGAATGTCGGATTTTCATGCCGCGTTTCAAGCCCTAAAGGATGATAATGGACCCAGTTCTTACAAAAACATAGACTTTTAGAGCCTAATGTGCATAATATATAAAAAGTACAAAATATCTTTGGGTGACTGCAACACCTCTTACTCTTCGACTTTGACGGCAACCTAACCCCGGGGAAGGGGGGGTGGTTACCTTGCATGGTTTTCGCTAAATAACCAGAACGGATGAGGAATGTTGACCTAGAGCTTTAAAAGTACCAACATACCAAGTATAGGCGTCACATGACCTCACAAAGTTCGCGAGTGGAAATTGTAATTTTCCACAGAAAAAATCCAATTTTGCGCTAATAAAGTTAGGGATATCGGATTTTCATACGGTTTTCGTTCTAATTGATGGCAATTGATAAATTTACATAAACATAGAGTTTAGAGCCATATGTGAAGAATATTCAAAATGTAACCAAAATTGCATCTTGGGTAGCAAACCACCACCCCTACCCTTCGACATTGGCGGCCAAACCTTACTCGGGGCAAGGGGCTACTTTCACATTTTTTCTGATCACAAAAAAATGACCAGAAAGGATGAGAAAAACAATTACCTGGAAGGTTTTTATGAAAGATTTTGCATTTAAGCGCCCCGAGGAAAAGTTCCCCCCCCCCCCCGTAAGATGAAGGTTAATCACAGTCTAAGGTGTATTTTCTGCTATTATCTACCCATCGGGAGTATTATGCCGACAAAATAATACCCAATGGTAGTAAAGTTAGTACCAATGTATATCTATGGATCTCTTCTTTTTTATTGTTAATCAAATACTACATCATACAACGTTTGACGTCATAACCCTAAGCCTCTCAATTTTGCCCTTATAAGTTTTTCAATTTTAGCCTAAAAATATTACAAAACGCGTTTGTTTTGTTGGACATTTATTTTTTCCTTTATATGAAAGGAAGTGGTTATTCTGATCTAATTTTCATATTTACACCTAAAGAATACCCAATAGTTTGCACCACCACTCACAACCCCCCTTACGCAGGAACATTGATGACCATGCAAATGGTTTCTCCGAGTTATTTCATCAAACTAAGCGCAAATAAATTGCCATAATTAGGCCAAGCCGTTTGGGCGTTCATCGTTTCTGTTTTTGTTATTTTTAGCAATTGTATGACAAACAGGGGGATCCCAACCTTGGATAGATGTTTCCTTATCTTTCCTCATAATGTGAAAGAGTGAAATCCTTTGAATTGAGGTCGTCACTCTTGAAGAGGGATGTTCCCCCACTCCAAAAGACTTTTGGAGTTACATTTTCACTCGTTCGGAGTGATCCCTCATTCAAATAAGCCAATGTCGTCAGTCCTACATTTAGAGAGATTGGTTTTTGAAAGCTCCTTTAATTTAATTATATGCCGTTCATTCATTGGAACCAATATTGTTTGATGCTCTTAAAATAAGCATCTGGATTTCGGATAGTCTAGCATGGTTTGGAATTGAGTTGAAATGTTCCAAGATGGTGAGCAAATGCTTGTGCATCAGAATTATGACTTCTACTTTGAGAGGGAAAGACAGAAAAAACCACAAACGCTCATTTGTCAAGATTTCTTGAATTAGAGCGTCTTATATGCAGGCCCCCTCCCAAGACCATCTGGTAACAAGATCACGTTTATTTCTGTATGTTAACCCTCCAGTTAAACTTTTCGCAAATTGTTTTTTTTCCTTAAAGTACACCCCCCCCCCCCACACACACCACACACACACCAGGAATTACAATAAAATGCAATGGTTCAAATTTTACATAGATAATGTATCACATTCCACACATTTTAACCCAACTGTGTGAGATATAGAATGTTTTTTGTTTAAACATTTAAGTAAAAAAGGAAAGAAACTGCAATTCCATCATATCCCTAAAGTCATAAAGAAGAAGGTGACTATCACCCCCCGCAAAAAAGGAGCTAGCGTTATTTTTCTAGTTAATTAGGGCCAATTTACCTCCACATGTAGTGCTCTACGCTCCGTAACTTTTTTTTTTCAAAATGTATTTTTACATGTAATATGCCAGCTAAGGGGACGTTAGGGATGTACCTTATTCATTCTCATGCGTTATGCTGCATTGATTGGATCAGTCCCTTGGTCTGATCTTCATACATTCATCCGATTCAATATCAGTTCGCAATGTTAATTGTTACTCTAATTCCACAATATATTCAAGATGAGCCAGGGCAACTTCATCCTCGGTAATCAGATGTTCAACATATGACCATCAATCAAGACACCAGTCGTGATGATTCTGTTTCAGAACGATTAGAGGCCAGTAATGTCCAGCATTTTTTTTCCATATTCTCACTTGCATGGTTCACTTCTATGATGTGGCTGGAAAGACACCCCTTACAAGTGCCGGGAATAGGAAAAGGCTGGTTGCCATTTCCCACCTCACCAATGAATTCCCACCCGAGTACCGCACTGACCTTCTGGGCCTTCTGGGTAATTCACACCACTAAATACTGGTCCATTCGTTCCTGTACAAAGGGCGATATGAAAACTAATTTTCTCCTCAATGGAACGTCTGAGACCTTAAAGCTAACATTCCGCTTGAAGATCATCATGCTCCTCCAATCAATCAGGAAGTTAGGGTAGTTATCCCCAAAATATTCGAGCTACTGGACCGCGAAGACTCGCATGCACCGTGGACCCTGGAGGTCACAACTTTTTTTTCAGCACTGAGGCAGCTTTTGTTTTTGTTTTTTTTTTTTTTTTTGGCTATCTTTTTGACTTTAAATTATTTTAAAAGAATGTCTCTTTAGATTGGAACCCGGACAAATATTATTATGAACACATAGCTATCTTACCACTCGACAAGCGAGGATGTGTCGCATTTGCAATTAAATAACTTCTACAGAATGAATCGATCCTGTCATATTGTGCTCTGCTCTCAAAATGGATAGCAACCCGCTTTTTTTGGGGTGGGAAAAAAAAAGCGGGGGGAAAATGGTCAATAATCTCATATAATCACAATCTTAAACTGGAACCCAAGATATATCGTTAATCTTGAACGTTGTTTTTTTTTGGTGAAAATGGTACTCTCTGTCACCATACTCCAAGTTTTCTTCTTTAAGAAAACCGGATTTGGTTGCTGATCCATACATGTCCTCACTGGTTTTCCCTCCGTTAACTTCGGTTTCCTCCTGCTTCTACCAGGGCTTCTAACTCGGACGTTTTTCCTTAAATCTTTTCCCTGGTTGTCTGGGCTTTTACACTTGTTGTGTTTGACAGTCTGAGCTTCATCTCAGTTGAAACGGTTTTTTACCGCGATCGCCCCTTGAGCACTCAAGTGGATATGTCGCGGAATTATTGTTAGCATATCCTACATTCTGCTGTGGTTTCCAATTCTCTTCCCAATAACTGAAACAATATACTGATTGGATATCTGTGTCTTAAAGGTAATGTGAGATCCATCATCTCGAAAAATGGATTGGCAAAGTATTTTAACCAAAGGCTCGTCGTGAATTCCTTCTGTGTTATTTTCGCCTGTTATTTTTAATTTTTCTAGATAGATCTTTTTGCCCAGATATACCACCTTCTACCAATTTCTACTTGCTACAGACTTGGTAAATCATCAACTTTACCTCCAACTTTTTTTTTCTTGTTACTGAAAAGTCTTAACGATATAAGCTGAAACCTTACTTGTAAATTCAAATAGCCATTTCCTTTCAATAAAGCAAACACGTGTCAAAAAAAAACCTCTTGTTTCACATTTTGGCTCAAATTCTCTTCTTAATCGTGTCACCAAACACTGTGGTTCTTAAATATGATCCATCCAGAGATGGTACAACGTCTGGCTGCTTCACTGAATTCCTCAAGGTCCTTGTTTGTGTCCATTGTTGCTCCAGCAGTGGGCAGACCGGGAGATGTTCCATTGTCTGTAGTGCTGTTCCACAACAACCACAGGTAGTGTCCTGATCTCATTCCAGATTGCCCCACTTCTGCAAGGAAACTTTTGATCGCCATTCTGGTTCTCAATCTGTTGAGGCATCGGCCATTCACCCATGAGGAAAGTAATCTGCCAGTGGATATGCTCACCATGTTCAATTACCGATAGATGTTACTACTTGTTTGAGGAAAGTCCTTTCTTTCCACAAGCACTCTCTTTACCTCCTTAGCGACTGTTTTCAAGAGGTTGGACTTTGCTTAAGAAACTCGCTCTGGATTTAAGGCGGCGGTTTGCAGCAGGTATCTGTCCAGCATAGTGTGCTTCACATTAGATCTTGGCATCTACGCTCTTGCATGCTCGCTCGCTACACGGATGTCTTGTGGAAGCAATTCCTGCTAGGATGTATAAGTTTCCGTTGGTGTTGGACGGAGGCATCCTGGTTGGCTCAAATTGAAACTTGCTCTATCTTCATGGAGTATCGGGGAAATTTGTGGTTTTTCTTGTGATTGTATGTCGTTGTGACGTATGATGGTAATACCTTTATGATATGAATAGAAACCCATCTAGCATGATTTGAATTTGACCACCATTTGGGTATTGTTAGAATGTTTATAGGAATTGAACAACCCCGATGGGAGTCATGGGGTTATATAAAAGTTAACCCTCGTCTTACGGGGAGGAAGGATACACCCCTAGTGAACCTAATCGCTGAAATGCCAGAAAGCTTTCGTTAAAACGTGCTAAGTAATCATTGCAACGTCCGTTCTGGCTTTTAAGCGCAACAAATGCAAAGCTAGCACCTTCACCGGGGTTAGTATGCCGTCAAAGTCGAAGGGTAAGAGGGGGGTGGGGTTGCACCCAAAGATATTTTTGGTAACACATTTTTTAAATAAATATTATGCACATTATGGCTCAAAAACGTCTATGTGTCTGTAAGAACTAGTCAATTTTGCATCATTTGTGCTGAAACCGCATGAAAATCGATATTCCTATCTCCTTTTTAGCGCAAAATGATTTTCGAAAATTTTTCTGTGGAAAATGCCAATTTTTGCCGGCTCATCGGGACTTTATGACATATTTGACCCACACTAGGTATGTTGGTACTTATTTTTGGTATCAATGGCAAGAAGGATCATAGCTATTCACTGGTACAAAATCATAAGCATCGGATGCTTATAACGAATTCCCGCGGGCGGTACCACCCTGTGTCCTGCCCTTCTAAAACTCATAGTCAATTGAAATCAGACAATTTAAGCAAATGGCATTTTAAGTGGGGATTTTTATAAGGGCTCAGAGTGTAAAATGATCAGTTTGTGGCTTCATGACTCAAAAAAAAATCTATGAAGTGGGTTAAAGGTTCAAATAGCTTTGAAATTACAGATTGCAAGGTACAGCTATCATATTAAGGTAAAAAAAATATTTCGATTTTTTTTTAACCCCAAAGGCAATTTTGATGAGTCATAAGTTTTCGTTTCATCTAACTCTACTAAAATCTATTTGGAAATAGAACATTCATATTCTTACTCAGTCAACAATCCTAATGCATATAAAATAAGTTAAAAGATGGGTTAACTGGTTGCAGAGTATGTTTGTCCATAGAGAACATAGCTACTTTTTTCATGCCCAAAAACTTAAGACAATCAGAAATTGAGAAAATCGCCGTTAAAAAACGTTTGTTTTGTACATAAGCAATGGGGAAAATATATTTTTAACTGATATAAAAATGAAACGATAATATTTGCAAATGAGATAAAAAGATACATACAAATATGTTTATCTGGGCTATCCGAATATGCAGGAAACAGTAATTGAAAGTTACATAATTTTTCTCCAAAAGTTTGGATGACGTCATCAAAAGTGACGTCATGCGTGCGCTATGCATCCCAATTTTTTTAAAAGGTATCAATCATTTTTCTGTTTTCTAGACCATATAGAATACAACCATGGTCAGTGGGGAATCCTGGGGGAATGCACGGTAACCGGGGACAGCTCACGGGCTATAATGGTTGCAATGCTTACTTGGAGGTTGGAAATCAAGTCTGGTTTTACATTTCAAGCAGCCGGATACGGCCGTTTCCCTTCAACAACGGTTATTCATGCGCATGCCATGTTCTCTGGATTTCTCTCTATTCTCAAATCACATCTGCTTTCATGTATACAAAACAGAAAACCCCAGACAAGCTTCACTGACGATGAAATAGGACCTTTACTGAAGCGCAGTGTCAACAGTGGTGGACATTTCCAATCTAAATACAAACCGCTTTACATGCCAGATTACCGGAGTCTACTTTTTCACGTACAGCGCATATGTTACGGAGTCGGCTGATGACAAAAATCCAGATATCAGATTAATCAAAGACGGAAGCGAGATCGCAAATGCTCGTTCTGAGTTGGGCAATGTACAAGTCAGTAGTAGTTGCATGCTTGCCTTGGAGATTGGAGATCAAGTCTGGTTACAACTTCAGGCATCAGGGAAGGCATCGAAGTAAGCAATGGAAAAACATGCAAGTTCTCTGGGTTTCTGCTTTATTCACAATAACCATCACAAAATCGTTTACAAGACAAATTAGGAAATCACATTTATTATAAGAGTTCATTATGAGGTGAACATTACTTTAGTGTTGGCAATTGTGGCATTAGTTTAAATAAAAAAAATATGATGTAATGGCAAATTTTGCTATGATTACTATTTTTCTGAATATTTTATTTCTTAGATTAATGACAAGAGTAGGTAGAATCATCGTGATAATCAACATTATCATCTTATCATCATCAAATTTAAGATGTTTAAACTGCTCTAGATCTAGACAGAACGTTTAAGTTAAGGGAAGAAAACTGAAATTGTTAGATTTTTAGTTGAAAATGTTTTAATAACAGATCAAAAATATTAAATCTCAGTATTAATGAAAAATCACGAAAATGGTAGAAACAATATTAAAATATAATGTTGGCAACATGTTCTTAAAATATTAGGACTTAACATTTTACAATTGCTGTGATAAAATGTATTAATAAAACATGTTGCTTATATTTGCATGGTGTTACCATAAGTTATATAACAACAATGTCATAAAAACAGTTTCGTGATGTTTTTACTAAATGTGTTTAAAATATATTTCAAATGTCATATGAAAACATTTTGACAAACATGAACAAAATGTTATTTTTGAACACCCTGAAGCTGATATTTGTCACAAAACGTTTTTCAAAATATCCTTGGATTGATCAAAACATTTTGCTTATATTTGCATGATGTTACCAAAAGTTGGGGCACGTGTGGTCTAGTGGATTGAGTGCTCGCCCCGCCAAAGATCGTGGGTTCGAGTCCCACTACGGCCAACGTGTTGTGCCCTTGAGTAAAGCGCTTTACCTCAATTACTCCTCCCCAACCCGCAGGCCAAGCGTGGGAGTATGGCAAAAAACCCTAGTATGAAACATAACTAGGGAGGGGTTCCTCCATAGGAGTGATAACGCCCTGGAAAAAAAACAAAAGTTAATATAAGAACAACATCATAAAACATTTCTGCAATATTTTTACTAAATATGTTTAAAATGCCTAATGAAAATATTTGACAAACAACATGAACAAATTGTTAATTTTGAAACATTAAGATGATGTTTATAATAAACGTTTTTCAAAATATCCTTAAAATATTTGAATTTAATGTTTTACAAATGTTGCATTAAACTATTTTACCAAATATGTTTAAAACATTTTTAAAATGTCATATCAAAATATTTTATAACAAATGTTTTCAAAACATAAATATTATAAAATTTTTCACGTATATAAGTCATTGCACCTGCTTACTTCTGTAAGATTAGTTAGTGTAGTGCTTAAGGTTTAAGACTTATAATCTTAAGGTCCCCGTTTCGAACCCCAGTGTAGCCATGATCATTTGCTGTGTAATTATAAGTGTTAACGTAATTATGAGTACTTTGTATCATCCTAAAACACTTAAACCAAGAAAAAACTTCTTTTTTCATTTTTCCAATCCAATGTACCCAAAAATATTACAAAAGACTTAAAAAAAATAATTATCAACATCGTTTTAACATTTAAAAAATGTTGAACTGAAATGTTTTTACCAACATCGTAAAAACATCAGAATGTATGGAATACTGTTATAAAATTTTTCTTAATAACATTAACTTTTAACACCTTTTTAACGTTCAAAAGATATTGTCAAGAAATATAAATGGAAAACATTTATATAACATTTACATGATATTTGCTCAAAATGTCATACAAATATGTTTTCTAAATATGAATATGTCCACACATTTTAAAATTTGGACAACATTTTTAAAAAATATTTTCCCGATTTTGTAAAAACATTTTAAAACACTTTTATGACGGTTTTTTTTTTTTTTTTGGATGGGTGTTTTAGGTATCTCTCCTGCTAGTATCCGCCCAATGCATGCAAAGTGGATGGATATTTTTTTAAAAACACCCGTTCCATGTAAATTGGGTGTTTTATGCCATTTTGATAGAGTTTGCTCATGACTTCAGAGTTGTAAAATCAAAATCGGGTCTTTTGTAGATCCTTCTGAACCAGATCTTTTCTTTCACAAAATGTGCTCTCTTCAGCAGATAGCCAAAAATAAGAACATTGCTGCGGACGAGTTTTTACTCATTTCTGGTCTCTATAGTTTGGCTACAGTGGCTCGTAGTGATAGAATATCATTCAATATTATGAAGTTGCATTCCCTGTTACATTACAAGTCAATCTGTGTAAATCTCGCCAAATTTCTGTATGCTTCATTTTCCATAAGAAAGTCCTCCATGGACAATCCTGTATAATTATTATTATTTTTCTCAATGGGCCGGTGGCCTACAAAGAGTACAATAGAACACACTGGGCTGAAGGGTTGACCAGGAACATTTTATGAAAATATATATGTGCCTTCAGCAATTTTCCCTTCTCTTCAGGAATCACACCACTAGCTAAACTTGGTGTAGCAGACGGCAGCGCCGAGACGGTGTGCCTAAAAGAAGAGTCACAAAATGTTGATAAGTGTGTACGTAAATGAAATTTGAAATTAATCATAATGTTTGGATTAGTAACAAACCATTTGGTTGGTAAAGATTTTGTTTGTGTCATTGTTTGTACAATTTATGAGGTTTTATGAGGTTTTTGGGAAAACTGTGCAATTCTGATTTCTAGTAAAATCTCAACTAGGCGGCGTGTTGAAAACATTCAAATCTTCGATGCTCTGTAGCTCAAAAAATCAGCCTTCATCATATCACTTTTTCATTTTTGTTGAAGAGATATGGTCCTAATCTTCCACAAAAATCCAGTTTTGAAATAACCAGTCGCTTTATAGTTGAGGAATTTACGTTTTATGAGAGGCCATTTTGTATACCAGTCTAGGGGGAGTTATTTAGTGGTGTGATTCTTGTAGAACCAGGTCCACATAAATCTTCTTGGTGGCCGCAAGAGCGAGTCGCCTCTTGCTAATGTTCCTTTTTACTCTAGACCGGCTGGTGCGTCAAAATTTGGTAACGCTCAAAATAAGTAGTTTTTTGTACCGTGTAGTCATGCTTCTCTCTGGAGTTTTATCATTATACTAAATCGTATCTGCTCTTTTTTATGAAAGACAACGATAATGGTTGAAAATGCCCTGTTGGCAAATCAAATAAGCTAAATTTGTTTTGCCATTCAGGTGAGCTCAATAGCAGTGTTTTCCTCCATCTACACGGATGACATCCATTTAGCATTTATACATGCTGTTATATCAATTTCTTGTGTTTCTGTTGAGGAATGTGGTTCTATGCTCGCTGGATAATTTCAGTCACCAATTTGAGCTAAGTGTAGCGTTCTCCTTAATGCAGTAATGGCACATTTTTGAAGAGCGCCCCCAATTTTCAAATTTGATATTTTTGGCACATTTACGTTTGTTGATTGTCTAGGAAACATACCTGCGAACGAAATGCTAAAAAATTAAATCGGGGATCCGATAATATTTTCTAATTACAAAATTCTCGTTGGTGAGACACGCAGTCATTTTCGAGCTTAACGAACAACCATTCACGGTATGGGTTTACTAGGCCAGTTACCAATGCAACCGTGTAAAAATCTCATTGGGGCGCTTTTTCAAAAAAATGTGCAGTCGTGATTTATGTGTCGATATCTTTCTCCACATTCACTAAATGTTGCTTACACGCTCTCATTCCATTGTTTTTTTTTTTTTTAAAAAAAAATCTTGTCTTGTTTGTTTAGGTTTGTTTTCATATGAGTTTATTTTTTAAAAGCTTATTTACTTCAGACTGCAATGAATAAAATTGAAGGGGAATGAAATATTGTTTGTAATTGACAATTGGTTGACTTAACCTTTACATACTGCAAATGCCACTTTTTTTCTAAAACAGGTTAAGTTTTGTGGGGAAAAATAAAGGAGTGTTTGCTGATACCTAAAGTGTATTTTTGAAAGCAATGACTTTAGCGGTAGAGCTAAATGTTCATTCTCCATCGCTTCCAAACCTTTTTAAATTGTCCTAAATATCCAGTTCTAAGTGAAGTTCTGGAGCGAAATGCCTTGATTTTAGTGGGGACCTTATCTTGGGGAACCCCTTATTTATTGCACGTTTCAATGAAAGAGAGCTTTTTGATTTTTCACAAAATTGGGGTCATCAATTAAAATCGAATTTGAAAGCAAAGTATTAAGATGTCGGTCTTTCATTTCATGAAAAAAATACAATGAAACTCTCGTCTCCTCAAAGTAAATTGAGGTTGCTGTTACACCGTATTCGATGTCTACACTTAAAGCCAGAACTTTACTTAAGATCATTTTCAACCATTACGTAACTGCTTTCACGTCCTTTAAAGTTTCTTGAATGAAGTTATAACCCCGTGAGTTAAGTCCTCTTTGAATTCAACAGTGAATAACTATATGTTTAACTAATTAAAAAGTTTTTCACCGTTCTTCCTCAACAGAAGTGGCACAAACCAATTTTTGTGTTCCGCGTAAACTAACTTAGTTCTCTTTTCGATTTAAAAGCCGATGAATAAAGTATTGGGAAAGCCTTTTTCTTTAATGTTACGTTTCAAAATGACTTATGTTGAGATTTAATATTGATACAATCCGTTTTTTTGATTATTAAACCATTTTTTTGATAGTTGTAGACTCAAGAGTCAAGAGCTAATATAAAGTTACCAATTTCCAAATTAGGCACACGGTATGTGTTTTTTGAAATCGTGAGATATGGATAAGGTTTATATCATCACCGCATGGTTAACTTTTTCATACCCACTGATTTTCAAGGATGGTATTTTTTTCGCAACCCCATGCCAAGGTTCATCAACACCCCATTTTTAAGGGGTCTAGGGGATTTCTCTCACCGTGTTCCCCTGAAGTCTAGTACGCTCAAAACTATTAAATAACATTTAAAGATGCCCCTTAAAAAATCCTCTATTTACACATTTTGACACATATCACCATTAATCATATTTTTATGAAAACTAAATAACGCACCATCCTGATTTGCTAAATCTTAAATGTTTAAAGATAACAAAATCAGATTTTTTACATTTTTGGTAACATAACCCTGACAGCGATGTGACCCCATATCGGTGGGTCTTTTTGCCCCTCTAGGAGAGCCACTCAAAAACCGCAGGGCATAGGCTGTACCAAAAAAGGTGAACCGGTAATCAAATGGTTACATATATTCACTTAATAACACACCTTATCTCATCCTTACGGCTGCGGATCAGCGATTACCGAATATTTCTCCATGCAATCTTTGGCAAGTGTGGGCTATCTCTCAGCTTTATCTGGCCTATTATTATTACCCTGTCCTTTGGATGTAGGCTAAAAAAGGCGCGGTGGACGTCCCATGATCTCCTTTTGCCATGAGGTGGAATGTAGAGAGCGTATCTTCTATCAGCAGGCTCTTCCCTCTGCTACGAAGGATGTGTCCAAGTAAACACTCAGGCTGGGCTGTATTTCTTACAAAGGTGGATAAGAGGTTCCGTGTTAGTCATGAATATAAGATTGTGTTTGACACACGGTTCTTTCCGTTTTATGTCCAGCGATCCCATAGCAAGAGGTAGCAAATGCGTTGATTTTTGCTTTTCAATGTCTTGTGATAGCACCCAGGATTAACATCCGTAGAGTAGGTGGTCACACAGGTATGTTGAACAACGTTTCCACAGACATTCTAGCTTCAGAAGGCACTACATGCCTAATTCTTGGAGCTTTTAAGGTCGCTTTGCAGCGAATGCCAGTTTTGACCAAGATATTTGAAATCTGTCACATGGTTGATGGATTCACCAAAGACCTTGAAGTTTTGGATGAGGATGACAATTTGCAGTCATATACTCCTTCTTGGATACGCTTATAATGAAGCAAGATTCCTGCTGCCGCTGCAGTATTTGTCAGCTGAGTCTGTGCCCTCGGAAGAGTGGATTCCAGCAGGGCAATATCATCAGCAAAATCCTCATTCAATACTTTGGTTGGGTATCGTTTTTGGAGCGCGAGGGTGTGTTACAATTCCAGAGTTACAATCTGATGTGGCCTTCTTCATAGAACACACTGATTTCGATGAAGATTGTACATTGGAGCCAAAGGATTATTTTGCACAAACCTGCTTTGGGTGGAAAAGTCGAATAATTTTTTTGTTTGTTTTGTTTTTGCTTTGTTTTTTGTTTGTTTGTCCTTGAAACATATGACGCGTGTATACAGCTATTTCTTGATTAGCCTTCCTGCTACCATTAATAAACAAGTGCTTCAACTTTCTTCACGCATACATTTCAGTCGAGGATGAACTCTTATCTATTGTGAGTATCCTTCCACCTTGGAAAAATTGGAGTGTTAAATTTAACACCATGGGTGTTTAAATTAAGCAACCACCTGGAATAATAACAGGACGCATCCCTTGGGGTAGATTTACACCATGTTAGTGTATATTAACACATTTTGGTGTTACAATGTATGATATAGACACTTCTTGACCCACATAATTATGGTTGTTAATCATTTTTAAACACGACCGTGCCAAAATTACCTACTCGTGTTCATTCATCAATACGGGACGGCCCCTCTGGTGTTAGTTAACACCAAACTTTGGTATTAACATTTGTGACCTGCTCCACAAAACCCTGGCAAAGTCGCCAGATCAATTAAGGAGATGTTCGATATAATTCTCTTGTGTAGTAATTATCAAGAAATTATTCCTGAACACAAATGTGGAGATTGCGCTTCTGTCGCGCGCCAAGAAATCATTATTATTGATGCCAACAGCAGATCGCCTACACTTCCGTAAATTTAACATTTAGCCAAGTTGCGAACTTAGAGGTATTCACACCTGAGGTTTACTCAAGATAACGTATATTTTCAGTAGAGTGCCAAACTCTAACTGTCATACCCTAAGTTCTTACCCAAGGATAAAACATATTTTGTAAGCGAGTGCCAAAACCCTACTATCACCCTAATGGCTAACATTAGAAAAAATATGATCACAAATTTTCCGTCACTTAATGAACATTTAAGTTATCACGAATATGTAATAGTAATAAAGTTGCGCTATTAAATGTATAGTGTGAAGACTGCACTACACAGCATCCTTAAGATAGTCAATTTCAGGCGCCGAAAATAGACTTATTCCTTGGATAATTTCTTAGCTGAGAAATTACGATTTCATTACTGAATACAAAAGTCCCTTAAGTGAGGGAATTTCATGGTAATGGGGCTCGCCGCCAAACCCGGGATTCAGGGCTTCCTTGAGGAATAAACCCACTCCTAATACAAATTAACGCATTGTTTATTTTAAAGGAATACAAAAAAATCCTTACGTGAATTATTTTTCATGGAAGGGGGCTTTCCCCAAACCAAATAATCACTCCTATTACAAATTTAACATTATTTCCATTTAGCTTCTTAAATGGAAATTTTTTTAGTGAAATTGACAGAATTCAACTATCAGATGCCTCCACAAAGTTACTTATTATAGTAACTGCCACATCCCCCCCCGCCCCCATTTCACTAAAAATATATAGTCAAAAGGGGCATGAGAGTGAAGTCCTAGAATGATAGGGGACAATAGAGGCTAATAAAATCACATAAAGCAACACAGGACACTCGAAAATATGTCGAGACAGAGTCCCTTATCCTAGATAGTATAACCCAATACGCTCAATAACGATGCTCTAGGATAGGAACAGCAGGCCATATACTTGAGGACGCGGGCGAAACTATAAGT
>JAMKCH010034622.1:0-15626 GCA_023653785.1 Ophioderma brevispina | reverse complement strand
GAGCAGCCTTTCTAACTCAGCCTCAGCATTGTAGAGCAGCCTTTCTAACTCAGCCTCAGCATTGTAGAGCAGCCTTTCTAACTCAGCCTCAGCATTGTAGAGCAGCCTTTCTAATTCAGCCTCAGCATTATGGAGTTGGGTGGCCAATATCCTTTCTCTGCCACCTGTACCTTCAATAGTCTAAATAGACCATCTATTCGAAGTTAGGTGAACTGGAGGTGGCCTGGCTGGGAATCGAACTCACAGCTTTTGTGTAAAGAGGCGAGTGCTCTCCACAATGTTATCATGCGTAACACTAACAGGATAAAGTCATTTTTAAAGTCACTATCAGTCATTTTTTCCAAATTCAAAATGCCAATTTTGTCTCTAAATTGCTAGTGTTAGGTCATACTTATTAGCATCTTATATTACTTTTCTTTGTGAAAAACCGACACTTAGGCATTTTAAAGCGGTCTTGAAAATGCCATTTACGACTGTTTCTGGGCTTTAAAAAAGCCGGATCCCGACTTTTATTAGTAAATAAAGCATAAAAATCATAATATCTTGACAAATTCGGCATGTTACGTTTAGCCACTTACATGTACAGGGGTCTTTACTACAACAATATCCAATACAACAGTGCAAAAAAGTGGACTTTGATGAAAAATAGGGGTCGCGATTTGTGTACATTGTGAAGAAATCGCTGATAGTGGCTTTAAAAGGGCATTTCATATGCACAGCCTTGTCCCCTGACTTAACCAAAAAGTTTAAATTTTTATACCATCTGAAGCTTTGATAGCCTAAATGCATGTGTGCCTAGTATAATTTACACATAAATTTGATCGTATCTGTAAGAAATTTGCAATTTTGTATTTTCTATTGCAAATGGACAATTACAGCAGGTAAGGCATAAAAAAAAATTGTTTGTTTCGCATAACCCATTGGCAACTGACCCATTATTTTCATCCACAATTAAAAAAAAATAAATTTTTAAATTTTTTTTTACCAACACAAAGACGAAAAAATAACAAAACAAGACAACAAAGCAACTACAATAAGTAAAATAAAAGATCTTTGCTATGTCATTGAAAAAAGCTTTAACACGTTTCCCGGATTTTGGATCACTTCTGACCCAGATTCACTTCAGTGGTTCCATTGTTTTAGGCCAGTCAACCTGGACAATTTTTCAAAACTAGCGAGACAGAGCAATTTTGACCGCAGACGGCCCTAGATTTTCTCGCCAGAGTGTCTCGCCGCGAGGCCGTTTATCAATGAAACTGCAACCCGATATCAGCTCATGTGCCCAAACATGTTTGCCGACGGGAGGTCAGTAATTGCCAATCTTTGTCGCTAAAATCCCTGGTGTGTGAGGCCTGTGAATGTGCGTAGCACGGGTCTGGGGAAAGGGTTAAATAGTAGCATCTTGAATTCATTTTAGAGTAAAACATTGAGAAGATCTAAAAAAAAAAAATACTCTGACCGACCGACCGACCGACCGACCCTGATATTTTTTCTGTTACGCCAAACAAACGTATATTTTTTTTTCAAGATGAAAGCTTTACATTTTAAATTGGGCCATCTGGCTTTAATTGAAAAGAGTTAGTTATCATTTTCAGGTTGTCTTTGAGGAAGATGTTATGGCTGCATACTCCAAACATGGTGTTTTTTATCCATATCTTTTTAATACAGAGTCTAATTACAACCAAACTTGGGTCATAGATGAAACATGGGAGCTTCCATAAGTTGATGAGGTCAAAGGTCATCTGAAGTCAACTTGTAAAATAGGCTGAATCTCTTCTGGAGGTCCAATTGCAAACAAATTTTGGTCATAGCTGCAACTTGTGAATATTCATTATGTTAGTGAAGTCAAAGATCACATACCAAGGTCAAAGGTCATCTAAGGTCAAGCTGAAAAATATGCTGAAAGTGTCAAATTACAACTGTAAAACCAAACTTCTTGATGCCCAAATGGATGACTATTTTGGACTAATAATAATAATTGATTAAACCCATTAATTCCAAGCTGTTACATAGCTATTTAACTTGCAGCAGTTAAAAAATAGTAGGTGTGTTTTAGTTTGAACCATTTGAGTAATTAAATCCACTCTTTCATTGATATTTAATGCATTGTTGCACAGTTATGAGTAAAAGGCAAACAAAGTAATTTTCCTGGCCTTAGATGTGGAGTGTGCCTAAAGTCCAGATGGTCCATAAAGAGGGCAAGTTGGAAGCCATATGTGCAACAGGAGCAACAACTATATTGATAAATAAAATCTGTCAAAAACATGAAATTCCTGAGACAATTGTGGTGGGCTGGTATCCTGTTAACTTTTGAGCTTAAAACTGGGCATTGGTCTTTTACTTTCAATACCACAATGGGCTGATTCTTTTCCTCAACACCTTCAACCCTGATAGATTCCATACAGGGTGTTTACGAACAGTTAATCAGTGGTTTTTGACATGAATGGGAAGCCATTAAAAAAGTGCAAGGATTTTGAAGCATCTATTGATTGCACATCTGTTTGAGTTCGGATAAATTAGTGATTCTGACTTGTACTTGGCCTACAGAAAAGGCTAAAAAATGAAATGAATGTGATTTTGACATGCTTTATACTCGGCCAAAAAGACAAAACATTTTTGTATTTGCTCCAATACGAAATTGCAACTTCGTCACTTATGTAGTACAAGTCCTCAGCTAAATCATTTCAGATGGGGGGTATTTGTTTTTGATGGAAAGTTTACATCAGCTGCAAAAATTCGTGGCTATTTTTTATTGCGGGTAATGGTATGGATTTGGTAGGATGTCCAAATCTACTTTTTTTAGTGTTTAATTCACATTTGAGTATTCATTTTTGCAACTGTATGTATGTAATTCAGTGGCATACTGAGGCATTCAATCCAGAGGGGCAAAATTTCCCTGGAGAACCAGGCCAGAGGGATGCAAAAAATATAAGTTGATCTCGCATGATTGGCTCCAATGAGTCAACTAACCAAAATGCATTGTACATGCAACAGCAAAATTGACAAATTACATCAATTTTGCCCATATCACCCAAAATTGGTCGAATTCCCCCCAAGAGGAATGACAATGACATATTGGTCCATGCCGTCCCCGCTTGCTCCGCCCCCCACCCCGGCCGGCTATGTCACGGGTTGATACAATCCTTTGGTTAACAAATTGCTGCACCTTGTAATTGTTGTGCCACCATATAAGACTAGGCTTGTTTGATACTCATCGAATGCGTTTTTCATTGGATTATAAATATGATTATAAAAAGGCATAATTTTGATTTTTTAAAAATGTTTCAACCATTTGTTTAGTCCGAGTGACTGTAGTTAAGTTACAGAGCGGGCCATAGGTTTAAAGAGGCTATCACAGACAGATATGCCCCAGGCATTTGCCATTGCAGAATTGCAGGCAGCTAGCTATGTATGCGGCATGTTACGGAAGCGAGCTGGCCAGGACACTGTATAAGTACAATATAGCCACAGGTTGGCTTATGTAGAGGGGAGTAAGTGGCATATACTGTCTTACATGGTTAGAGGGAATACGGCACACTATTTGCCCGAGGTATGGGCTATGGCCCTATCACCCTACAGGCCCTTAGCCAGTACCAAGGAAAAACATGTGTGCCCTATTTTTCTGATATATACCATGTGAGTTTTGTTTTACTACTAGTTGGGTCATTTGGAGCAATTCGTGACCGTGAGAGCAGAGCATCAGTTCTCAGTGGAATTCTTCTTCGGATGAAGGTAATGGAAAAAATTAGCAGGGGTGCCCTCCTGAAAGTGTGGGGGAACAAGCAGGGGGAAATTCATAATACAGGGGTCAAAAATTAAAAATGCTGGATTGCTGTAAAAAGGTAACCAAAGTGTTTGTCTTGTAACAGGGATTTCCAAAAACCCTCTCGTTGTCATCCTTCCCACGTCATGCCCGTATGGTTACGGCGATACGGCCAAAAATGGTCAATTCAAAGGTAAGACGGTTCACAGCACAATCTGCGGCGCTGTTCCTGCAGTACCCGCCCCCCCCTCGCCCTAGTGCCTCCGCACTACAATTGCTTCACTGTGTGGTTCAATGGCGAAAAATCACTAAAATCGATTAAGAACTTTATAAGTGTAAATGTTATAAAACTTTAAGAACACATTGTGTAAGTTTGAATTCATGAACTATCCTATAGTGCACACCAGGTTTGCAGGGTACGCAAGCACGTAAAGCACAAAAGCCCTTTGATGGAGGAAAATTACAACCTCCATAAAGTACAGAATAGGAGGTCACTTGAGGTCATATACAAAAGTGTACAATTGTACAGGTATGTGCTTTCACCAACTGCACAAACAGGATTTATGAGCATTTTGGCGGAAGTTTTTGTCATAACTCAGCGCATACTTGGGCTACGTACTTGGTTGACCCCTCATTTTAAAGAAAAAGTATTTTTCATTTTCAGTGAAACCACTGCCAGATTAAAAAATGACCATATAAAATTTGGGACATTCTTATCAAAGGTCATCACGAAGGTTAACGCTGAAATATTGCCTCCGTTTATTAAAAAGGGCTCAAATATTCTCTCCTCAGAAGAACTGCACCTTAGAACATTTGCACCCGCTAACATAATTTCAAAAGTGGAGATCAATAGAGTCAATGGGGTTGACCTTGTTTGTCACTTATCTCGATAACAAATACAAATGAGAGGGTCAATACTTGTTGCATTCCTATAAAAAGGCTAACAATTTGAAAACTCATTTTCAAGAGAAATCGGTACAATATAAAGGACTTTAACCTGTGGTGATGCACCTTTGACTTTTGACAATTTTTGTGTTATATCTGTATATTTGTTCATTAACCTTCATAGAAGATAAATCCACTGAGAAATGAAGCTTTGCTCTCCACGGTCAAAGAATTGCTCCAAATGACCCAACGATACACCTCGGTGATGTCTGGTGACAGGTTGTAGGGTACTTTCCAAACCTCTTTCAATAGTGCAAATGTTTTAGAGGGCATGATTTAAATGGTGGACGGATAGGCACAGAGCCCTGCTCTTGGTATCTGACAACAGGGGATACCTTCTGACAAAAATTATCCATAATATCAAAATCCAAAAATGAGGACCTCTAGTTACGGACTCACCAAGCATGGGCCCCCAGAAGTGGGCCCGCGGTGAGCTTGCCCAACAGAGCATTTCCAAGTTGTATCAAGTAGCTCAGTTAGGGTAAACAACGTAACATTGCAGGGGGGCACGAAGGGGGAGATCGTCTCCCTTTAACTTGTTGCTACCCCCCTTCCGTTTTCTGCTCATTTTTTCTTCAGTCAAACCCCCTGATTGTCAACAGAGTTTTTTGGACTTCAAAAATTAAATCAGTTAATATGGTGAGCCATATTCTTGCCAAATCGAGTTTTTGTTTGCCACTAACAGTGAGTCGGGGGGGGGGGGGGGGGGGATATTGTTGAGCCGTAATCTTGCAATATCAGCCCTCCCAAGATTTTTGTTTTCCTTTTTCCTGTACATAAATCAGGGACCTTTGCTTTAAGGTGAATATTATACAAAACTACATGGTTAGAGGGAAATATTTTCCAGAGGTACTGGTACGGGCTATTGCCCGACCCGAAGGGAAGGTGGTGATAGGCCTGTTGCCAGTGCCAAAGGAAAAGAGTGTGCCCTATTTCCCGATATAAACACATGTAGTATTTGTTTTATACCACTCACGGCTGATCTGGGGACGAGGTTGTAGGGAAATTTCCAGGGAAATAGCACGAGTAATAGGAATCAGCCAAATTGAAATAGCGTGATTTTGTTAATGAAATTATTCATGAGGTGTAATAAATGCAGATATTCAAGTGCTTGTGGCATCCATGGTTATCAAGCGATGTACATAAATGTTAGGTGGTATTACTGACCAATTTGACATTTGGCTAGTAGTAGTAGTCTTGCTTAAAATTGTAAATTGTTTTAAAAGCAAATTTTGTAATTCAATAAAACAAAAGTGGTAGTTCCCTGCAATATGTGTAACTCATTACCAAACTCTGTACAAAATAAAACTCACAACTCAAAACTCCCTACCTAAATTTTGTAATTCAATAAAACAAAAGAGGTAGTCCCCTGCAATATGTGTAACTCATTACTTAACTCTGTACAAAATAAAACTCACAACACAGAACTCCCTACTTTCACTCCCACTCACCCAAAACTACAATACTTTCTGATCATGCCAGTGCTATTATATTTTGGCAAGCCAACACGTGCCAGCACCATGTGCCAAGCCATACCTGATCCAAAGGTAGCCAGCTCCAAGGTTGACTACAGTGCACCTTTCAGTGCTTTTGTGTCATCTTTAGGTCAAATATTTGTGTCAATACATCCAACCCATGCTTAATTAACTCCTAAATTTTCCTAATCTGTGGCTTTAAGTAATGCCAAGTACCATAATGAAAACTGTCTGTCACTCGGCAATGATATAAATGTGCAACCATAGATTATCTCTTCCTGAGTCTATAATGGTGCACTTGTTAATATCGGAACTTGCTGCACTCTATTCACTTTACTCCCCCTGACAACCCCAAACCGTTCTTACAGTATCTCTGATTGGTTATTATAGCATATAATTACTCTAAATAACCAATCAGATTGGCCGGTAATGATGATAAGATTAAAGGCAAATTTAGTAATTTTGATAGGAGGGGGTCAAAAATTCTTGAATTTTGTACCTAAAAGTTTGTGCCTGGTTAAGCCAGAATATACATATTTGCAAAAGTAGGTCTATACACATAAATGCATGCATATGTGTGTTCTCATATGTGCATGTATGCGTGCACACACACACACACACACACACACACACACACCCTCACACACACACACACCCCTGCACATGTGCATGCACACACACAATACTAACCCCATAAAAGGCCCTTGCTTTTGTGCCTAGATACACAAGAAAAAAGCCACATAAAAGACACACACCCATCCACACACACATACACACACACATAATCACTTCAAAAAGTTACTATTCAAATTTAATTTTACCAAAAAAGTTACTATTCAAATTTTATTTTACCAAAAAGCAACTATGCATTTTTTTAAACAAAAAACTTACTATTCAAATTTAATTTTTCAAAAAAAGTTACTATTCAAATTTTGTTTTACAAAAAAAAAAAATACTATTCAATATTTATTTTACAAAAAAGTTACAACAAGGAAAGAAAAAAGTAATAGAGAAAAAGAGGCCACATCAATTATGGTACTCACCAATTCCAAAGTTATTTATCTCCAGTGATAAAAACATAAAGGAATGGCATTTACTCTATTTTGCTGCTAAATTTGGAACATTATCTTTTTGAGTGGGTGGTTATGCTCATATTTTTAAAAAATCGCATTAAAAATGTTTGGAATATTTGTTTTGAAAACCATAAAAGTATGTTATCTAGCTTCCTCCAGAATGGATGAACAAATTTAATACTGGTGGATTTTGATTGTTCCTACACTCACAGATAAATGTGAAACTTTAAAAAAAAAATTGTAGCTATCTGATGCACCTATCGATATCTACATAATCAGAGCGTGTTTTGAACCAATCCCATAATGCATTGCAATACTATACTGTACTAAACACATGTCAGTACTTTGGGATAAAATGAAAGACAAGACATTTCATGGTCATGCTAAAAATTCCATAAGTAGTAGCTCTTTATGGGCTAAAATGAATGTAAAAGTCTGGGGTTTTTATGCAAGCCTGTAACCAGTATTTTTTTAGGGGAGGGGCAGTTTTTGTTTTTTTCAAAAGGGGGCCCAAAATACACCCCTCCCCCAAAAAGGGGGGTTTGGCAAAAGTAGACCATTTTACCAAAATCTTTTTGGCTTGCTCCACTTTTTGAGCCATTTATAGGGGGTTTTAGGGGCTTTTTGGAATGGGGAGGGGGATTAAGCTGAAAATTATTTCTTTGGTACAAATTGTGAAATTTCTAATTTCATATTGGAGTGATGAAATTCAACCTGTTTTATATAAGTAAATAAAAGTCACCTATTGTTTTCACTTTTAAGACATTTCTGTATTGCCAAATACAAGGTATAGAAATCTATTTGTTTTTATCTACATGAAATATCTAAAATGGTACATACAATATATGGATGTCTTGATATCAATCATTGCACTTTTAAGCTGCATACAATATAATACAATTATTGTACAGAACTTCACAATTTAGTCAAATTCCACCTTTGATTTGTGGTTTGAACAAATGATAACAGTGATTAAAATATCTCCCTAGGACTAAGAGAACACAGCATTGCAATAATCTAGAGATTTATAAATACTCCATTCTTTGTTTACATCCAATAAATAATTAAAATTCTTTGGTTTCACATTTTACTCTACAAATTTGTCCAACACAATGAACAGGAAGCCTGGACCAGTTACCGGTGCATTGCTACACTGGCACCAGGCAACCCAGATATGCTATTAAAAGAACTGTAAAGTTGACGCCACTTTCACCACTGTAAATTACAAAAAAGTCAACGCTTGTATTTTCTAATCAGTGACAAGGGCGTAATCCGTGTACTCCCTAAGTTTAATTTATAGTCGGATGACATTTTTCCTTCTTTTCACATTTTAATTTGATAACTAAATGAGGACAACCACCTTTCTTACAGTATCACTGATTGGCTCATTGCATAAGATTACAAGATGCACTCCTCTGAGTAACCAATTAAAATAGACCTTATATCTTTGCAACCCTAAGCTTTTCTTACCATATATCTAATTATATTTTCATATTTATATCAATAATCCCATGTGAAATATCATATATCATATCATATATCATATCACATCATATATCAAATATTTCATTTATAAAATATCATCATATATAATATATCATATCATATTATGTCATGTTATATCAGATACTATACTTCTGTGAAAGAGACAATTAGGCAAAACCCCAAACCCTCAAACTTTGGTTTTACTACTCCTCCTCCTCCTTCTCCTCCTCCTCCCCCTTCTCCTCCTCCTCCTCCTCCTCCTTCTCCTCCTCCTCCTATAGGAGTCTTCCAACCTTTGTGTCTTTTAGACTTGTGCAGTCTTAGTGTCCCAGTCGCTCATTGCACAGTCATTGATATTGCATGTAGATAGTGTCTAACCGATCACCCTAATATCTGTTATACCGATTACAGATTTTAAAATTTCAAAAATCGGTTCATTCCGATTCCGATTTTTTTTCTGTGTATTTTTTTGCATTATCATCGCCGTTTTCGACAGCCAGAAGCTGCCAGAAAGTAGCAGATTGATTTAGGTAAACCACTAAAACAGCAAAATAGTAAGTTAGGAACAACATACACACTCTTGTGTACATAAAATAATAAATTGATTGTTTCAGTTTCTATTTAGTTTCACCATTTGGCCATCAGTTTGGAACAATTTTAATTCAAGTTTGGACCTCTTTGATATTAATTTAATCGGTATAGAAACTCGGTAAAAAATGAGAATTTTGCCGATACCGATCAGATACCGATAAGGTCATAATCGGCTCGATTTCAAAAATACCGATCAATCGACAACAAGTATTCATCAGAGGTTAAAGCAGCGAAATAACATTGTCTAAAGTTACATAACATTCCCCTTCATGCAGGGGCATACGTAGGATTTATTTAGGAGGGGAGCGTGACTTTGAAAAGTGAACCTTTTTTTTGTAAAAGTAAATTTAATCCCCTCTTAAAAAATGATGGTCGTTTTTAGACTTTTTGAACATCTCATCAAAAAGTGGACTGTCAAATTTCTCTAAGGGCCACCGCCTTAAGACTGTTGTGAAAACGGGTTAAATTCGCCTGTAATATCCACATACTTGATGGATTTAAACAGGGGTGTCCAACCTTTTGACGCAGGGGCCGCATTGGTTAAATCCGCAACTACTGCGGGCCGCAAAAAAAGTAATCAGGGCTCTCAAGTTTGGTTTATGATTGTGATCCGAGAGTTGGAATAGGACCTTATTCATACCAATATTTGCCAAAAAAGGGACCATAGCCCTACCAGAGATGCAGATTTTTGGTCAATTTTTCCTTTTGTTGACCTTTTAAGCCAAAAAGTTGAAAAATTTGTTCTTCATTTTAAGGAAAAATTGACTAATTTTTAAACAATATTTAAAAAGTTTGGTTTCAGATTGAGGAAATGAACTAATTAAATGACACCTTTTAAATCTGTTAAGATATTAATGCATTTAAATTTTCTGGGAAGTACCTCGCGGGCGGCATGAGAGCTCTTCAAATGGCCGCGGCCGCAGGTGACACCCCTATTTTAAACCAAAACTTGATTCACAGGTGACAACATGGCCTCCCCCCACTTGTTGATGAGGTCAAGGTCACATACCAAGGTCAAAGGAAGGTTTCGGAAACTTCAGGGAAGAAACCTATTCTTCCTAGAAGAATGGAAACAAAACTGGAAAAAGGTTTTGTGTTCTCCACGGGGCTCGGAAGAAACTGGAAGAAATTGGATGAAACTGGAAGGAACTAAAGAAATTATATTATGAAACAACATGACTAAATCTAAACCATATCATTAGTTGCAACTTAAATCATCAAGGCTACTTTAGTTACTTAATTTTACAATCTGTTTTTTTTTCAAAATTAATTTAAAGTTTATAGCATTTAGTATACCTTTGCAAGTATTCTAGTACAATTGTCCAATTTGTTTTGCATTGCTACAATTATACAGATGATAATTGTAACTTATTTTCAAGTCTTTCCATGTGCACATTTATGCTATCAGAGTTGTAACTGTAGATGCAAACAATGAAAAAGCTGTTTTGTTAAAATTTATGCCAATTTGAAATTTTTTAAAATACAAATCATGAAAGTAGAGTAGTAGCAACTTAAGTGTTCTTTTGTCGTATGCTTCGGGGAGAACCAGGGTTAGGGAGACTATAACATATTTTGAAGATGTCAAGTTTACAAGGAGCTATGCTTGACCTTGCTGGTGTGAAAAGTGAGAATCAGTTTCTTCCTTAATTTTTTTAGGGTTTAATTATGCAATTGCTGGGGTAGGTGGTGGGGGGGGTCCCTGAATGGTTATTTTGAATTATTTCACTATATTTCATTCACTATATAATATTAAACCAAAACTGTAAGTCATTTGCTTAAAAATAGAAAATTTTAAATGACTTTTTAGTTTCTTCCGCTTTGAGTGGAAGAAACTGGAAGAAAACCCGTTTCTTTCAAGTGGAAAAAAAAAGCGGAAAAAACGCGTTTTTTTCCGCTGTGGAAGAAACTGGAGAACCATGGTCAAAGGTCATGTGATGTGAGGTCAAAGTTGTGATTGTTGTTGGTTAAGAGATTAAAATTTGCTCATATGAACTTTCTTTGATACCAATCTCAATTGGATGGAGGTTAAGTGGGGGTCAGGTTGTGATCGGGTAACCCACCTTAAATGGCGCACTTGGGTTGCGAACTAGAGCCAGCTGGTAAGAAGGCAAAATATTGTTAGTGTATCAACCACCAAATACTGGACTATTTTCTAAACATTACATGGTGGTATATGGTATTCTCTGGAGAGTTTCATTGTGATGGGTTATGGCAGCCATTTGATTAGTGAGAGTAGCAGGTAATTTTTGCTATGGAGTAAGGTTCATCACGCTGATTTGGCTGCAGGAGACTTGCTGTGCTTTCAACAGATTAGGGCCAAGAATAAAAATGAATTCAGGCACAAATTTGTGTGATTTTACTGAAGAAATTAATGGTGGTAATATTTTGTGGCAAAATGACTCCTTAAAAGTTTGACTTGGTTGCCGCAGAGTGTTAAACTATTGTGTCATCATGCAAACTTCATTGTGGATATTTCTGTATGTGGGGACGGTTCGTAAAAACTCATGATTTTTCATATTTCTGTCACACTTTGGAAGCCGGGTAATTCAATTTTAGCAATCTACAAACATCAGGGAACCTAGTCAAACAACATTACTGCGCTATAGTGGTGAATTGAATGCAGACGAGGAGTGAAGCAGACGCACGCAAGATCACCTCAAATCTAGTTTGTGGCTGTGTGCGGCCGTGCATGTTTCATTGCATTGTACAGTATTTTGCATTGAAAATTCTGCCTGTGTTTTGTAAACACATGAGTCATAATTTCGCGGGAAATTTGAAATTGGCACAAATGTATCATCTGTAGTTTAATCCTTCATGTACATGATAGAAGAGATCGAGATATACACAGAAAATGTTCATGTTGAAGGTCAGAACGTCGTCGAAAAGATGGTAAAAAAATATAAAATAAATATGAAATCTAGCAGATTACATGTAATTAGCTGTAATTGCTATCAAAGTCAGCTGTATCGATTTTCCCAAGGTATTAATCATAACTCCCACTGGTCCAGAAAGTGTAGGCTAAAGCAAGTCCCAAAAAGAAAGAAAAATTTGCAGTGACATTAAACAGGTGCACTACCACCTAATCCTAAGCCTTGACCCCCATCTTTCACTCCATTAAACCTGAGATTTTGAGCCGGGGGAGGGAGCACTCCTCATTTTTTTGGCAGTGACACGTAGACATGTAGTAAGGCTGTTAAGACCAGCATCGCTGTCACCCAAAATATCCGATTACAAATTATATATTTTTTGAAAAATGGAACACCCAAAGACTTATTTTTTGGGAGATACTCGACACAAAGCCATACAGGGCACTGCCGTCAACATTCGTCTCATTTCATCCTTCTGGTCTATCATGACCCCATTTTTCATGCGCAATTTTGGTATAGGCAATGGGTGCGTTTTTTCATAATATTATTGGGAAATTAGTCAATTTTCTCAATTGGAGGAATTCCTAAAATTTCTAAAATTGCTGGAAAATGAAGTCGCTATTTTCCACAATCTGAAGCCAATACTTTCAAATTTCTTAAAATGTCAAAATTTTGATGAAAAATGGCAAATTTGGGTTAAATTTGGCCTCAAATATTTGCATCTCTGGTATAGCTATGGGTCGCCTTTAATTTGGGCAATATTGGTATAATATGGGTCCTATCTTCCAGACATTTTGGAGGCATGTCAGGCTACCCAAGACCAAACTATGAAGAACCCGCCAGGCTTAGTCTAGAATCTAAGCACTTTTAATCCTTAAGTTTTGCTTAAAGTTAAGGTATGTTGCTATGCTTCACGAAAACTTCAGCCAGTTCTGCAGATGCCTAGACATATGAGAGTGACAAATCCGATTGAAGTGATGAAGTGTTGGAATTGTGCAATAATGGGCTGTTGCCATGTACACGTTAATCTATTAACAGCTGTTACATCCTTAGGGAAATGAAATAATGATGTATTGAAAACGACTTGCTACAGTCCGAACCCCTCCTCCCTATTTCGTAGGTGTACTTATTTAAACTAAGTAAAAGACACTTGATGAATGATAGACTACATACTAAACGGGTACTGTGTTAGATTACATCTGACAGTACAGAAAAAGGAAAAGTTACTTTTGAAATTATAAATGAAATTAATTAGGTCAAATAAAACAACTTCCACTAGGGAAAGTGGAAAGAGCCCAAATTTGGATTTCACCAGTAGTACATGGCCAATCATTTACTGTCAGCTTTGTCACTGTGGTAGGGTATGAAAAATTGCATAATTTGCCATGAACTGGATTTAGAGGTAGACCAGCTTAAAGAGGTGAGGTCATTTCCAGAAAAGTGTGACCCCAAATTTTATTGAATTGAAACCATTTTTGCAAAAAAAAACAATGTTTCTTGGTAGGTTGTTTCTCCAACCGAGCAAGTACAAATTTTGAGAAATTTCAGAAAATCCTCCTACGTGACTACGTTACTTTCAAGGGCAATGCAAAATGGATCTCTGTCCTTTATGGTGAGCGAAGGTTTAATGATAAAAGGTTTTTAGCAGTCCTGCTAATTTTGATACCCTATATGAGACCAAATTTACCAGTGTGTTGACTTGCAGAGGCATAGGTCAAATATTGACATCCTATATTGGAAGTTTTGAGACCTGCCCAGATCTTGGCTTTTTGTATACCAAGTAGTTCCTGAACTCACTCAAAATCCAATTCAGGCCTAAGACCCAGGGGACGTAAACAGGGTTTATTTTGTCGAGGGGGAAAATTTCGGGTTTTGAGGCAGATTTTTCCAGTTGGAGTGTTTAAGGCACAAATTTTTCCTGAGTGGAGGTTAAAAACATTGCCTGGTGAACAGGCAAAAAAAGGGCTGATTTTAGCATTGAGTTTCAATGCTTTTTCTTCCTGGTCAAAGGTCTCTTGGGAGCAACTAATTTTTGTTACTCTTTTAGGACCCTATATTTAGTATGTCAAAAAATGATAATTTTAACATTTTTGGATGTTGGACTCAAAAAATGTTAGACGGGCTTATGATATTATGACAGGAAGTTAAAATCTTAGAATAGAATTCTGCTTTTGATTGAGGTATGTTTTCCTTTAGAGGACACAAAATTGTGGGGTTGTTTTTAAAATCATAAAATGTAGCTAATATTTTATTAATATTAAAAATAATGACACAGAAAAAGAAACATGTCCTTGTCCCATAGGCTAGCTATTTAGATCTTTCAATCGGTCGGACTTCCCAAACCTCCACCTCAATTCTTGGCAATCTCCACAGAACTCTACAAGGTGGCGGAGCTGTCAGTAATCACGGTCTGGATAGTAGGGGAAATGATTCCAAATAGCTTAGGGGGAGGAGGGGGCAAGGGGGCGGCAAGTGGTTGTTGCGGACCTGGGGATTGATAGTCTAAAGCTAATGTCTATGTAAATTGTATGTCATGAGCGACGTCCTTCGCTTCCATCAGCGTACGTTAACAGACTAAACTTCTGTTCGATTATATCATATGCTTATGTGGAATAATTTCTATTTATCCGTTCATTACCATTTAAGAGGTCTTAAAGAAAAGAATTAAGCCTTGCCCTTAAAGGATTATCACTGCAGTCGGATCTGTAACTTGTGGGATTGCGGCAGATCAGGGCTGGAAAACTGTCTAGCCGTGTTCGGGGAGGGGGAGTTGTGTTTGATTTCTTTGTTTGGTTGAGATAAGTACAAATGGAAGTGTATTGCTAAAAGATGATTGCATGATTAGCTGATTCGGGCAGAACTATCTGATTAGGATTTCCTGGCGTTTTTTCAGGCACACCACGATGGAATCTGACGTTTTTAGGGGTATTTTTCAACACCAAATAGGAAATTGATTTTGATGACAAAAAAGGTGTTTCGCCCCAGTGTGTGGACCAGAGGATTTACAACTTAAGGGGTGGAATCTGGTGCAAAGGACAGGAATAAATAGAAGCAAGTGGTAGCAGGGAGGGTGAGAAACGGAGTCCCAGTGAGGATGTTACCAAATCAAAGTGTTACAAAAATGCAAGTATTATCTAAAACTTTGCCAAGCCAATGGCTTCCAGACAAAGTAATCAATCAGATGGGATGAGGTAAACAAGTTGACTGAAGCAATAATAGCAATTTTTTGAAGAGTGCCCTCAATTTCAAAAAATTTGAGATCTTTGCACCGTGTGTTGTGGTAATTGTTGCTAGACCCTGGCGAATGGTTAATACTCAAAAAGTTGCATATTTGTTATAAAATTAAAAGAAGTGATTTTGTATTAGATGATCAGATCCCAGATGTAAATTTAACGGAAGCGGGAAATGCAACTTTTCTATCTGTCAC